>RJWM01047045.1:0-12077 GCA_004363535.1 Dasyprocta punctata
GGCAGTTACCTATCTTCAAAAGTATTCCTTTCAGGAAAGGCATCATGCAGAGATAGATGAGATAGGTCATAATGATGAAAGGAAAATATATCAAAGAAAAAAGGCCAACCCCACCATGGTGGTGCCTGCCTTCAATACCAGCACTGTGGAAAGTTGAGGCAGGAGTATCCCAAGTTCCTACCAGCCTGAATAGCAACTTAGCAAGACCCTGCCTCAAAATAAAAACCAAAGAGCTCCCGATGTAGTTTGGTAGAAAGGTCCTGGTTTCAATCTCTAGTACCAGAAAGAGAAAGAGAGAGAGAGAGGGAGAGAAAGAGAGAGAGAGAGAGAGAGAGAGAGAGAGAGAGAGAGAGAGAGAGAGAGGGAGGGAGGGAGAGAGGAGCGGGGAAAGGGGAGAAGAAAGAGAAAGCTTAAATATATACACACTAAAAAGTGAAGTACATGAAGAAAACCCAACAAAAATACAGACAGACAGAAAATTCCACAATTATAGTTGGAGCTTTTAATACTTTACTCTCAGTAATTAAATGTACCATCAAACAAAAATGAGTAAATATTTATATATTCAGAATAGCCTTAAAAGCTACATATGGTAATTAAAAATTACAAGACAGCATCCAATATCTATAACATACAAATGTTTGTTGAGGGGACATGGTCACAATATTGTGACAATATTGAAGCCATAAAATAAAACAGTACATTTAAAAGTGTTTGCATAATATAGAAGATATTCATGAATCACATGTAATAAAATTAGAAAATCAGTAAGAAAAATATGATTAATTCTAATATTCAAAAATTAAACCAAACATTTCAAATAACATGAGCCAAAAAACAAATCACAGTAAAAATGAGCTTAAACTTGGACAGAATTATAATCAAATGATATAAAAATTTATGGGATGCAGCTAAGTCAGAGCTTAAAATAGTAACACAAAATTTTTGTATTAACAATAGGAAAGATTTGAAATCAATAAATTTTCACCTGAGTTAGAAAAAGGCACACAAAATCACAAAGGAAGAAAATAATAAAGCAAGCACTAAAATCAAATGAAATATGTCAAACAAAAATTAGGGAAAATTTGACTACAATGTGCGCGTGCACGTGTGTGTTGGGGATTGAGCTGATACGTTCACATGCGAGGCAAGTACTTTACACTGAGCTATACCTCCAGACAGAGAAAATTTCAAATAACAGTTGTAATGAGTCAATAAATTGATAAATCCCCTCACTAAAATAATCAGGCACAGATTATTCATATTGCATTTGAAAGAGGAGAGAATGACTATAAGCCCTACAGACTTTAAAGTTACAGCAAGAAAATATGCCAGAGATTTTGACACATAAATCTAAGGAATAATTTTATTGAAAATAGAACTTATTAAACAAACGCAAAAAGTAACATGAAATTTGAATAACTGTGTATTTAAAATTCATGATTAAAAGTGTTTTAAAATGAAAACCTGGGTTCAGGTCATTTTGTTTTTAAATTTATGGGGTATTTAAAAAATGAAATATTAATCTTACAAAAACATATCAAAATAAAGGATAATGTAACTTTCCCATCTCATGAGGTCACCATAATTCTGATAGCAAAATCAGATGACAATGTTATTTAAAATTTAAAAATTTGGTTTAGGTTGAGTTACTCATTTTCAAAGTTTTACTTTCTTAACCTTAAAATGAGAATTGAGCTGCTTTTCTTATGTCACTTGATGGGTAGGGAGTAATGTGTATCCTGTGTGGACATGGACATGGCCTGCACTGGATAGGTATAATACATGGAATGACATTGAAATGTCATGGTAATGTTGCATCATTGGAAAAATAGGGCCTGCTCTTAGATATAGCATGGATTGATGGATTGATGGACTGATTGATTTACCAAGCATTTATGGAGCACCAAGAAGGATGCTGAAAATCTGTCAGGTGTTGGGATGGTAAGAACAAGTGCAAAATAAACGGAAACCCTGCTCACGTGTAACTTACCCTTCTACTGGAGAAGAAACAACAATCCAATACCCGTGATTCATTGTTAATACAGTGAAGGCTGATGGCAAGTGCTACAAAGAAAGTCAAGCAGGATAAGGGGAAGAGTGAGTATGAGGAAAAAGGCGCCTTTATATATTCAGAAAAGGCTTCTGAGAAGGAAACATTTGAACAGACACCTGAATAAATTGAGGGTCTTAGAGGAGTGAACAGCTGGCAGAAGTTTCCAGAAAACACTGAGAACAAAGAGGTGAATATGCTTTGCACTGGGGCATGTGGCCAGCATGTGCCTGAAGAGAGAGGGGGTATCTTATCCAGCGAGAGCATGAGCTGAGCAGAGGGAGCAGGGTGATGTTTTGGAGGGGTTCCGAAGCTCAGCACTTGGGGCACCCCTTCCTGAGATCCCTCAGGCGAGGGACGTTACCAAGGCAAAGGCCCAAGAAACTCTTAATGCTAAAGTCCCCAAAAGACCTGTCCACCTCAGAGCCCTGAAACCTGTAGCAGCATTGTCACTTGGGAAGAAGATCTCTGCAGAGTAGCAGAGCATCGCCCTGGAGCTAACGGAAAGTGAAGCTATGAGAAAAAAACCACCGTTGTGAAAGGAAAGGAAAGTTGAAGGAAACATCAGGGTTTGGGGCCAACTTAGAGGACATGACCCCTGCATGGAGTGTAGTATCCTGGACTGGGTCCTCGAATAGAAGAAAACAACAACCTTTGAGAAAGTGGTGACACCTAAGCTTACTGTGTAGTTTAGTTAATAACGTTGGGTCAAGGAGAATTTCTTAGTTTCAATTACCTTTCTTGTGGTTTTATAAACTGTTGACATACAGAGAAGTGGAGTAAGTGGTATAGGAGAACTACACTGCTTTTTGCAACTCTTCTATAAATCTAAAATTATCTCAGAATAAAAACCTTTGAAAAACCATGGCCCTGACAATGAGCAAAGTTTCTGAACACCCCCAGTGCTGGAGTGTGCCGTGCTCTCCTCCGGGTGGAACTCAGGGCCAGGTGCTGGCAGGGGCTGCCACTGAGACTGTAGTGAAGCTAAGTGCGAGACCCCGTAACTGTGATGCCAGCACTCTGGACAACTGAGGCAGAAGGTCAGCAAATTCAAAGCCAGCCTGGGCCACTTAGCCAGACTCTGTCTCAAAAATAAGTAAATGAATAAGTAAACAAGTAAATAAATAAGGTCTGGAGATGTAGCTCTATGCAAAGACTGTAGATTCAATCCTCAGTACCAGAAAATAACAATAACAAAACAATAATAAAATGTACATATAAGTAAATTAAAATATATAGCAGAGTGCTTATGTCAGACTTTTTTGCATTTTGGAAGCAACAATTTATTTGAGAGTGTGTGTCTGCTATGAATCATATTTATACATTTCCCATCTATGTTTCTTATTATTTGAAATAAAAATTTAAGGATTGGGTAGGAAAGTTTCTTTTAAAAATAATTTCATTACACATCAGATGATATTCATTTAGGACTATGACTAAATTTCAGAATAATTAACCCTAAGATGATATCCAGTTTAGGAGTCCAAACACAGGCAATAATTCTTGGGAGTTTTTAATCTCATATTTGGGTGAGAATCAGTGCATCTTAATTTTTGTGAAGCGTTATTGCATCTTTTTAAGGGAACGGAATGTTTTCGGACGCTAAGTAACCAAGAATGGACTGGGTTAATCATTAATGTATTGACTCTTGTTTGAGTTTTTTTCCAGTTGTTAAGAAATTTTCATTAGTGTGTGTTTGTAGTACACGGTGATTACATTCATTGTGGGAAGTTGGAACACATACGTAGCACATCTCAACTCTTTTACTTCCCCTTCTCTCTTCCCTCTCCTCTTAGTCCATTTCTCAATCCCCTTTGCAAAAGATCTGGCTCCCTGTTTCCTGCTATCCAGTGTTAAACCAGCCCTCCTACATTCTGCTTTGTGATGCTGGGGACAGACCTGCAAACTCACTTCCTTCTTGCCAACTGCTTTTGGGTAAGTTCTCCCAGTCAGGGGAACCAGAGGAATCTGGAAGGAGCTAAACAAGGGAGAAAGTCTCCTTCCTGTTTTCCTGCTGACCCTGTGATGTCTTCCCACAGCAGTGGTTGCAGTAGTCACTGTGGCATCTGCAGCCCATGGCAGATGCCTCTGCACAGGCTCCTCACTCTGTGGTTCCTGAGCTTGATCCCCAGCACTGGGCCTCCACCCCTAGGGCACATCCAAGCCTCAGGGATGGACCTCAGCTGCTCTGGTCCATGACATCCTCAAGCTTCTAGCCTATCCCTGCCTTGTACTTTGAACCCTGAGAAGGAGGCTGCTTCCTGCAATTCCTGCCTCTATGTCTTCAGTCTTTACTGTTCCATTTTTTTCTTGATTTTTTTGCATTTTTAGCCAACCATTTTTTATGTAGCCTATTTTTCATGTAAAATTCTCTCTGGCATAACAGTTGTGTGACCAGACTCTTGATCACACAGAAGCAGCTCTGTCATCTAAATCAGTCTACGCCTGTGTATGGGGGAGTGACTTTAACCCCCTCAGCCAGTTTTCTCTTTTAACACCTGATCTCAGAGAGCTACCGAGAGGATCCATGCAGAGCATGGGTGAAGTGTGAGCTACTGCCCCTTCTGATTCCAGCATCTTATGATGCCATCAGTGCACCAAGGATGGCCGTGGCAAGACCCACACCTGTTAAGACTCCCTTTGGGACTGTAGAATGCCAGAGGAATGTGTCCTGGTGATAAAAAAGTAGAGACCATAATGGCTGAGCGAATATGTGTGAAGAATTTAGGAGTAGTCAGGCACCACAGAGATTATGCACTTAACATCAGAAAATTCTTTGTTCTAGAGTCATTTATCTTAATCCTGCAAGTTAGGGAGCCAAGGTACAGGGTGGTAAGCACCTCTTGCCGTACTATACGACTCACCATACCGGACCCAGATTCAAACCCAGACAACTCACTGCGAAGTTTATGTGCAAAATCTTGACTCAGTCTGCCATTTGACAGTATTTGTTTTAAACTTTGCAATGTACTCTACCTTATATCCTGTCTAATGAGCCTTAAAATAACTGTAATCTAAAGGGGAAAGACATTACCATCCTTACCTTACAGCCAAGGAAGCTGAGATTAGGGCATTTCACTCCTCCCATGAATTGTGCAGGTGGGATTTGAACTCAGTGTTTCCTACACCTGACACCAGTGTGAGCTTTTCTAAGTGGCCTTAGAGTGGTCTCTCAGAGTCTCTTTGCATCTCTCTGCTTCCTTCATGTTTGATGATGTGTGCTTCATAAGAATAGAAGACCAGCATACATCGCTGTGGGGTTAACAGCTCAAGTGGTGGGAGTGTGTGTGTGGAGGTCCTTGATGAATGGAGCGCAGGACCAGGAGGTTCCTTTTTTGACTTAGGCAAATGACTTTGTGCTGATTTTTTTCAAAACACCCATTTTTGACAGAGCAATTTCTCAGCACAAGAGTAGAGAAATTCACAGAACATGCAAATGAAGCAGAGATGGCACTGACGGCACTGACGTGGAAAGAATAACAATATTATCCTAATGGCTTTGAAATACAATAGAATAATGGGAGGAAATTCACCCTGAAATTGTGTCCATCAGCTTTGTGGAGTAATCTCTCCCCTTCCTCCTGACAACAGGCCTCCTGGAACCTTTCTCCTGCAGGATACAGGCGACTTTCTTCAGTGGCCCATTCAGGTCATGGGTCTCCTGCCCTGGACCCCATCAGCTCTGATCTACTTAGCCTGTTCTGGTGGGGTCTGTGCCTGTCAGGAAGGCTGCTTTGTTGTTGCTAACTTGTCAGACTCAATGGGGACTTGGAGGTGCTTTTACCCCATTCTGGTCCTTGTGATATCAGCTGTGAGAGGTTTCCTACTTGACTGATCACAGGATCTGAAGAATGTGAAGGACCACTCCAGCACCTGAGCAAGCCCTGGGTTTTCCAGATCTGGGCCACCTCAGTGAAACCTCATGGCCTAGAGGCTATAATGAAAGTGTTAGTCTCCTCACACTTGGAACTCAACAAATATCCCTGCCTTTATCTTGAACTTGTCAGGACCCGCTGGATAATGAAATAACTGCCTGTCCCCAAACAGCACAGACTACCATGCCCACTGGCCACCCAGCAGCCCTTCTCCCCTCTCCTCAACCCAGGGACTCCATGCAGATGGCCCATTTTCTCTGCCTCTCACTGGCTTCTATACTGTGGCTCCATGGCTGTAGGGCTCCCACTGAAATGGCTGGTAATAGCCCACAAATCTGTCTTCTCTGCTTGAGGTCACGCATCCCTTGAGCAGGTTCACCTGTTTTCTTGCTCCAGGATCCCAGGTCCTTATGTAAGTGACTGGCAAGATGTGTGCTCTGAAGCTGCACCTGGCCTTTCCTGTGTTGTCATCTTCCCTGCTGATCCCCATGACCTACACTGAGCTCTGGATGTCACATCATGTGAGGTCTGGTCAGGCCAAGAGGGGTAGACTCACCTACAGGGTGAGCACTCACATGCTTGCACACAATGGATGCTGGAATTCACATGCACATGCACACACACACACATGCACATATAGGTACACACATACCTAGTCCAGGCCCTCTTCCTGGGTTAGCATGTGGTGAAATGATGCATATCATAGCTGTTCTGCATCTGTTATTCTTTGCAACTATTCAGAGAGATGGGCTTTTCACAGAATGGGGTTTGGTGTTGTGCCCATCCCACACCACCTTGTAAGAATGTGCAAGGTACAGTGAAGAGCAGGAGGTACCCAGAGACCTCTGTGTGAATGAGAAATCAAAGACATACTCTAATGGCATTTTATAACTAAATTTAACTCTCCTGACCTTACACCCTCTCAGGAGACATTATGCAGTAGGACTGCACAGATATGTGTGTAGCATTGAGCAGACACTTCAGTAAGGTGAGAATTTATTCTTCACTGGTCCAGGGTGTAATTCCTGAGGTGTAAGTTCAGGAATCCAGAGCCACTTTAGAAAGACAGAGTGGATTCAAATTTTTTTGTTTGTTTTTAATTTCATTTTAAAGAGAGAGAGAGAAAAAAAAACTCTGAAATTTCAAAACAAGATAATAGGAGAGAAACAATGATTAATACATTGCTTATTGTTATCTTTAAATTAGTTACTCAGAGTACAAGGTATAGACATTTAATTGTCCAAACTGTATTAACATGAATCTTTCTTTTCAACAAATTAAGAGAAAGTAGTTGTATAGTAGTATAGTAAGTAGTATCTTAATTATCTTTCATATATATATATTGTTTTTCCCTTCCTTTTCTCCATTTCCCATCCCAGTTGCTCTTTCCTTTAAAGTTTCTCCCCATTTTACGGAGTTAGAGAAAACACTCCTCAAATTCATCTTGACCAGAAGAGACCTATGTAATTCTGGGCAACAAAGGCAAGGTAGCAACAAAGGCAAGGTACTGAGTCTCCTTGTGAAGAATGGAGACACCTCTTCTTATTGAGCAGCTGGCAGCCTGAAACACCAGAGGGGAAGGGTGAAGGTGAACTGATAATGTGCAGAGGAGTGCTTGGCACAAGTCATGTTCCGTTGCTTCCAGAGTCGGGGGATCTTCACATTTATAGCCTCCCGTTTCCTGAGAGGAGTTTGAGAAGTAGTGATGTCAGGTCTTCTCTAAAATTCTTTCAAATTCAGCAGTCAATCCATCAGGGTCTGGGCTTTTTTTATTGGTAGGATTTTATGTGACTCTTTGATTTCAATTATTGATATTGGTTTATTTAGGATTTTTATAATTTCTTGGTTCAGCTTTGATAATTCATATGTATCTAAGAAGTTGTCCATTTCTTCTGCATTTTTCATCTTATGCAAGTTCTCAAAGTAACTATAGATGATCTGGATTTCTGCAGGATCCATTGTGATTTCACCATTTTCATTCTTTATTGCATGGATTTTAGTTATTTCTTTCCTTTTTAAAATAAGGTTGGATAAGGGTTTGTCAATTTCATTTAATCTTTCAGAGAAGTAACTCTTCAAATTCTTAGTCTCCAAAGCATTAATTTCTACTCTAATCTTCACAATTTGCTCCCTCATAAGAGCTTTGGGCTTGGCCTGCTCTTTTTTTTCTAGACTTTTGAGGTTCAACATTAAGTTGTTTATTTGCACTTCATCTATTTTCTTGATATGTGTATTCACTGCTATAAATTTCACCTTTAGGAGTGTTTTCACTGTGTCCCATAAATTCTGATATGCTGAATAGTCATTGTCATTTGATTGTAGAAACTAATTTCTTCTTTAGTTTCATCTGATCCATTGGTTCCTCAGGAGGGTGCTGTTTAATTTCCATATGTTTATGAAGTTATTGCAGTTTCTCTTGTCATTGACTTCCAGTTTCATTGCACTGTGGTCTGATAGTATGCATGGGATAATTTCAGTTCCTTCACATTTACTTAAGCTTGTTCTATGAGCTAGCATGTGGTCTGTTTTGGAGAATGGCCTATGTGCAGCTAAGAAGAATGTGTATTCTAATATTGTGAAGTGAAACACTCTGAAGACATCTACTAAGTCCATTTGTTCAAAAGTTTGGTTTAGTTCCTAATATTTCATTGTCAATTTTTTTGTCTAGTTGATCTATCTTTTTGTGATAGTGGGGATTGAGTTCGCCCAGTGCAACTGTATTAGTGCTTACTTGATTTTTCATGTCCGTTACTATTTGTTTTATACGTTGGGTGTCCTGATATTCGTTGCCTATATATTCATGATTGTTATCTCCTATTGTTGGATTATTCCATTTACAAGGATGCAGAGACCTTCTTTGTCTCTCTTAATCAATCTTGGCATCAAGTTCACTTTGTGTGCGAGGAGAATAGCTTCCCCTGCTTTTTTCTGGGTTCCTGTCACATGGAGTAATTTTGTCCATCCTTTGACTTTCAGTCTTACGAATTTTTTAAAAAATAAATTTGTTTCTTTTATGCAACATGTTGTTATATCTTGCTTCTTGATCCATTCTGCCAGTCTGTGTCATTTGATTAGTGAATTGAGACCATTAACATTGATGATTATAACTCCTATGTCCTGACATGTTCTTGTCATGTTATTTTCCTGTTTTTGGCTCTCCATCTCCCTTTTTCCCCTCATCTGTTTCATTGTTTGCCTTGCCTGATGGATTCCTTCTGTCAGGATTCATAGTGTAGTAATCTTTGTTATCTCTTTCTAGAATGTCTTTCAAAATATTTTGGAGTGTTGATTTTGTGGTTTTATATTTCCTCAGGTGTTCTCTGTCATGGAAGTGTCTTATTTCTCCATCAGTTTTATAGGGTACAACAATCTAGGTTGGAGGTTGTTTTTCCTTAGAGCTTGAAATACTTCACTCCCACCTCTCCTTTTTTTTTTTATTTTAGCGAAGAAAAAAACAGAAAAAAAGACATATAAAACAAAACAACAAGCAAAAGAGACAAACAAACGACTAGAGTAAATACACTACAGTAACATTGCAGGTTTACCAAATTGGATGATAGAAACTTGACAATGCTTGCAATATTGCATATCGTTATCTTTAAAATGGTTACTTACATTAACAGATATAGACATGTAAAATTAATCTAATCATATGAGTATTAATTGTTCTTTCTCAATAATGAATAGATTCAACAGTGTGTTCATTTTAGTGATCTTACATATACATATATACAGGTTTATATCGTTTCCTCTTCCTTTTTCTCTTTTCGCCTTTTCCCTTCCCAGTTACTTTTGCTCTTTGAGCTGTTTTTTACCCTTACGTAGTATTTATTATAGATTTTGGAGCATATATACTTTTCCATTTCTTACACTAGGGAGACAATACGGTATTTACACATGACCCACCTCTCCTTGATTTGAGGGTTTGTGCTAAGAGGTCATCTGTGATTTTGATGGGCTTTCCATTATACATGATTTGTTTCTTTTCTCTAACAGTTTTAAAGATTCTATTTTTGTGCTGAATTTCTGGAGTCTTGACTGTGATATGCCTGACTCTAGATTTTTTTCATGGATAATTGGAGTTTCATATGCCTCACTTACCTTTTTATTCTTTTTTTCTACCAGGTAAGTTTTCTGCCATGACATCTGTGAACAGGTTTTTTAGTATCATTTTTGCAATCTGCTGCTTTGTCACTGACTCCAGTAAATCCTAAGTTATTCCTCTTTGCATCATCTGGCAGCTTCTGGATTAATTTCTTATGGTCCCTTGCTATTTTTAAGAAATCTTTCTCTTCGTTTTCACTAACCACAGGCTCGTATATCTGAGATCCTGTCCTTACACTGGCTCTTTCTACTAGGATACTTTCAATGGAATTTTTATTCCCCTGGATATCTGCTTTAATCCTTAGTCTTACGGATTCCATTTCTTTCCTATGCTGAGCATTCATGGCTTCCATCATTTTCTTAAGCTCCTCTATTTTTTTTATTTGTGTCTGCTCTAAAGTCACTAAGCATGGTTATCATTTTGAACAATATCTATGCAGTTAGCTGAAAAATGAATTCTGACTTCATATTTCCTAGAGCCTATTAAATTACATCATTGTTAGTACTTCAGAGAGGCCAGATGTGGGGCTTTCAGATTGTCCCACCTCCTTGCCCCTGGGTTTACCTTTGTTGACCTGGATGTCTGGAGTTACATCTTGTTAAGGTGTCTTCTCATTTTCTTTTCTATTCTTTCTTCTCTTTTTACTTCTTTTCTTTGTTTTTAGTTTAATTCCTGGGTTGATGCTTATAAATTGCCTATGTCTATTTGCTTTGTTCCTAGTATTTAGAACCCTTAGGAAATGATACCTCTCTGAGGTGTCTTCCAAGTGTAGTTGGCTTTTGAGTTTTGAATCTGTTGGAAAATCCTACCTCTTCAATTTGTTGGGGATGAGTAGTTGTTGCCTGCTTTGCCTGGGGGCTGGTTCTCTGGCACTGTGCCACAGTATTTTTTTTTTTTTTTGGATGCTTAGTCACTCTCGGTCTTGGGATGTCAGGAAGAATGGTTTATTAGATCAATTATTTCACTTCTGGCTAAAATGGCACCATGAACAACAGCAATGGCACCAAACAGAGCCTAAGAGATGACAAACTTAGATAACAGTTTGCTATTTTTAACCTTATGAACTAGATTTGTGGTTACAAAACAAATTCTAAAACAAACCAGACAATATGCCAATGTTACCTCTCAGAGATTAAAATTTAAATTTAGGAAGAAAATAGAGAAGAAGGAGGAGGAGGAGAGGAAGAAGAAGAAGAAGAAGAAGAAGAAGAAGAAGAAGAAGAAGAAGAAGAAGAAGAAGAGGAAGAAGAGGAGGAGGAGGAAGAGGAAGAATAGGAAGAAGAAGAAGAAAGGAATAAGAAGTAAGACTGGAGGACAAAGGGGGGTCATGCTAACATTGGAAAACTGGCATGGAAGCCTGAATGGAAAGAGAGAAGCAAGAGATAAAAAGGAATAATGGAACAGAACAACAACCACAAAGCGACCAGAAATCATATTCACATTCATAGAAAAATAAGATCAAACAATGAAGGAGAAATTAAAAAAACAACAAAAAACCCCACCACCACAACAAAAAACAAATGAGAGAGAGAGAGAGAGAGAGAGAGAGAGAGAGAGAGAGAGAGAGAGAAAGAAATTTTTCACTTCCAGGTTTGTCTCCATAGACAATGTGTGGAGACAGAGTCCAGATCTGTTTTGATTTATCTCAGCAAGCCAGTAGTCACTTTATGGTGGGGCAATAAATAATTTCAGCAAGACTGAACATTTAATTCCCCTGAAGTTCAGTCTGTATTCTGGCCATGGGAGCCAAGACCAGAACCATTCATCCTATAGCAGTCAGTGCACCTTCCATGGTGGGCCTGAACCTAACTGGGAGCCACTAGATGGAGCCTACCACTATATCTTCAAGATTTCTACCTACATTCTCTTTCAGCAGATTTAGTGTTTCTGTTTTAGTATTTAGATCTTTGATCCATTCTGACTTTAGTTTAGTGCATGATGAAAGACATGGGTCTAGTTTTAGTCTTTGGCATGTTGAAAACCAGTTTTTCCTGCACCATTAATTAAAGAAGCTATCTTTCTTCCAGTGAATTTGTGTGGCCTC
>RJWM01047046.1:0-12065 GCA_004363535.1 Dasyprocta punctata
GACTTCCTGCTCCCAGCCCACTCCCCTCCGTGTCCAGTCTGCTGGTCCTCGGAGGACTCTGCCCAGTCTCGCCGTGCCCGCCCCGGTTCTGTCCTCCTTGCTGGCGTGAGATCTCCCGTGTCCGCGTCCGATGTCTCCTGATTCAATGTGGCAGGACAGGGCCCGCGTGCCTGGTCTCTGGGGCAGGCGGGCGCCCGCCTGTGGGGCTCCCGGATGGGAAGAAGGGAGGGCCAGGCCCCTCGGGGCTTCCCAGGGCTCCAGGGGGCGAAGGCCGGGTCTGCAGAGTCTGCTCCTGTGTGCTCTGCCCAGCGCCCCGGCGAGGCGGGTCAGGCGCCGCCCCAGCCTCTGGCCCGGGTGCTGCTCCCGCTTCCACTGGGCACCGCCGGGCCCGCTTCCTGCGGAGGCCGAGAGCTGCTCAGAGACCCCAGGCTGCGGGAGCCACCCAACCAAAGTGGGTATGAATAGAGGCGAGAGAAATGGGGGACAGAGTGACCGGAACAAGCCCTCAGCCCAGCAGCAGAATATCTGCACCGTCCTACCCACGTGCCCACTGCCTGGGACCCCGCGCGACCTCTGTGCTGTTGACATCCGCACGTTGGTTCAGTTGACTCACTCTACCTCTGGCTCAGTCTGTAAATGTGTCCCCCAGCGGGGATCATGGTCGGGGACAAGAGCTAGAAAATAGTGCTGTGGGAAAGGAAACTCAGGGATGGAATCACGGCTCAGCCTTAGTTTTTGCCGAGGCACGCATTTAATCACAGTGCCCCTCCACCAACAGGGAAACAAAGGCAGTGGGCCCCGAGCACCCATCGATTGACCAGCAGAGGCGGAAAACGTTGGGCTGTGAGAAGATGGCAATGAACCCGGCACCCCGGGACCTGGGGAAGGCTATGCTGTCTGGCACGGACACTTCGGCCTCAGCCCCGCTTCCTACTAAGAGATGAAGGGATACTAAGGCCCCAAGAGCTGCATGATGTGGAAGATGAGGGAAAGGTCAGCAAGGAAGGAGGTGAACACTGTGTGGAGGCGGCCAGGGTCTTGCACAATCCATCTCCTAAGAGTGAGAGAAGACGAAAATTGAGCAAGAGTAGGTAACTGTCCCCAAACACGCTGTTGAGAGCTAACATTAAGGGGCCTCGCTGTGGCCCTTAAAATAGCCCTGCTCGCACCGTGGCGCCCTCCCAAAAACCCAGCCCCCCCCCGCCCCCCGTAGCACTGACGCGATTAGAAAGCTGCCTTCCAGGCGGAGCTCCCGGTAGATGTTGGGGTATTCGTCGAAAAGACCCACGAATCCTTGAGCGACCTCAGCCTCTAGGGGGCACCCGAAGGGCACCCTGACGGTGCTGATGAGCGAGGTTAAGGCGCCATCCTCCACCGACCGGCCCGCCAGGCCCTGCGGCCAGTCCCGTGCCGTCCCGGGCGGCTCTCGCCTGGGCCTCCCTCCCCTCCGCCCCGGCTCCCCTCCCTCGCCCCCTTCGCCCGGGGCCCCCAGCCCGACTCCTGTCCCCCGCCGCCGCCGTGGGCCCCTCGCGACCTCCGGCCCCGGCCCCCCCTCTCCTGCCCTCCGTCCCTGTTCCCTCGACGGCCCAGGCCACAGCGACCACGTCCGAAAGGATACAGTTCGTGCAGGCGCATCTCCGGCCAAGTAGACATGAGCGTAACCTGCCCCGTGCCACTGGGTATGAGCACGACAGGCGAAACCGCTGTGGCGCCGGTGCCCTCTTGGTCGCCAGAGACACCTGCTGAGCCGACGCCACCCTGGCTTCCAGCGCCACCCTGGCCGTCAGGGATTCTGCTGCCAACCTGGCCACCTTCCTGGCCACCTGCAACACCCGAGCCGCCAGGAGGGGCTTGCATGGCTGTCCCGTCTCTTCCCTTCAGAGCCAGCCTCAAGCGGGACCTCGCGACAACTGCTTTTTCTAGGGCAAGAGGTGCTTGCAAAGCTCCGCCCCTTTCACACCCACAATGCACCGCAGTTCCCCTACTGCACCTGCGCAGACGGGCCCTCATGCAGGCAGTTTCCCGCCAAATTGTTCTTGCCTGCAAAGGCTCCGCAGGTTGCCAGGCAACGAGTGGGGGCAGCGTCGCGGAGCCCCGCCCAGAGCAGTCGCCCCACCCCAGTGCCCGTGCGCCAATGGACCCCTACATGTCCGGTCCCCTCCAAGCTGGCCCAGCCCCGGGTCCCAGAGACCCCCTTCGGTCACGGGACACTCAGGGGTCCAGAGACCCGGCTCTGTACCGGGGAAGTCTGTCGGGGCCTCCAGAGCCCCGGGGCGGGGCGGGGCGGGGCGGGGCGGGGCGAGGCGGGGCGGGGCGGGGCGGGGCGGGGGACGGGACCTGCCCCGGACCTGGGCACTCGGGAAGCCGCTGGACCCGCGACGCCCACAGGGACAGCCCGGCCGTGGGCGCTGTGCTGGCCCATCTCCCCCTCCACCCGCGCCCCACCGAGTTCTGGGGCAGCAGGTGGCTCTGTTGCTCTCCTTCTGGGGACCGCGGGTGACTCTGGCAGGATGGCATCTTGCCCTCACCACTGAGGCGCCAGACAGAAACTGGAGGACAGGGAGAGAGAGAGAGACAGAGACAGTGTTCCATAGCAGCCAGCAGAAACGCGGTGTAAATGTGGACAATGGAGCTCTTAGGACTGAAAGGGCAAGAAAAGGGAGACAGGGCAAAGGCGATGTGAAAATGAAGAGGAATCCATGGCAAGAAGACAACGAGGAGCTTGGGGTTGAACGCGTCGTTCGCGAGAGCTGGGTCTTCTGTCTCAGCCTCTCCTCTGCCCATTACCAGTCTCGTAACTTGTAAAGAAAACTAAAGATTTCAAGGCACCACGGGATGTGTCTCTTACGTTCGCTCTTTGGTGTCCTCAACACCCTATTCCGTGTGGGCTTTGGATAACAATCTTGTCGTTGGAAGGACCTCTCCACTCACCAGGCCCCGGCCTGGGTCCCGTCACCTCCCTTGGCCTTAGTGTCCCCCGCAGAGGCTCCCAGGCAGTGTCTCCCGTCACCCTGCCACTCGCAGTGGTACCTTCCCTGTTGTCCTCTTCCAGACACGCTAGTAGACGGGCATCCAGCAGCCCAACACACCTCAACGTCAACTACAGTAGCAGTGAATCCAGTTAAGACGTGTGCATTTGGTTAGTCACGTTGGCACACGGCTGGAACGCCAGCATCCGGGAGGCTGAGGCAGGAGGATTGGGAATTGGAGCACAGCCTGGGTAAGTCCGTGGCTTAGCAAGACCGTCTGCTGAAATAAATACTTAAAAGTAGGGCTGGAGACGTCGTTCAGCTCAGATGCCTTAGGTGTAATCCCTAGTACCGTGCAAAATGTCCCCAAAAGAGTAGAGGTAAAGGACATACAGAATGAACTGAAAATTAAAGTCGCCAGGCAAGTAAGTTGTTGCTCCAGGGACTGGCACACCAGGGTCACTTGGGAAGTGTTAGCTGGGTGAGAGGATGAGGGTGAAGACAGTAGAAAAGCAAAGCCGAGCTGGACAATTGTCGGACGGGTCTTCTGGACAGTCCCTTCCTACATGAAGGGACAGAAAGGACGTGGCACCCTCGCTCAGAAGCAGAAGCTGCTGTCAGCAAGACCAGACTTTGCTCTAGCTGAGTAGCGTCGCCATCCAAGAACGATCGATATTGTGGTATCTCTTAATGAAATTCATCACAATCGACGATAGCCACAAATGTAGCAGCCAGCCAGTAGGTACCATGCGGCCCTTATGAAATCAGATATCCATGTATGTGAAGAGCCTTATTTGTGACCGAGGGAAAGCCTAAATAACCCTCCAGCTTCGGGTGCTCTTAGTTGACTTTGAAACCCACTGCATCTGGAGGACCCGTGCCTGAGCAACGTGCCATGTCCCCCCACCCCATCTTCACTGCGGATGACACCTCTGAGGGAAACTGCCCAATGCCTCACAAACTCTTGTCTGGTAAAAGGCGCCTTTCACTGTCCTCCTCTGTTTTCTGGGAAAACAAGCCTTTGTATCTTAGTGATTAGCTGCAAGGTTAACTATTCCTGGGAAAAGGAACTAAAACACACGCCACAAGACCTGCCATTTAGTAACTTTGTTTTTGCAGATTCACAGAACCCAAGGCATCTGGTGACCTTCAGAGAACAGCAGCTTGTACATCGGAAAAGCAGACCGCACAAAATTGGTAACCGTCTTGGGCCCCGCTGTCTGCTATCCCTGCCCGGCATCCCTCTGCAAGCCTGGTGCCTGCAAATCCCAAGGAACCGGGTGGCACTTTTGTTTCTTTCTTTGTTTGCCTTGAGGACTGAAGTTCCATCTTCCAACCTGCCAGTTGTTGCAAGGAAGGTCGTTCTTACCCCGTGACTGTCTGGCAAGTTCCTGGCTTCACTGGGTGGCAGCAGAAATGGACCTTTCGTGGGCACGTGTTGAGACTGGAAGCAGAACCTAAGCTCAAAGCGCCAGCCCTGAGGAGCCTTCCCCTAACTCAGCCACCCCGTCCAGTGTGCTCCTGTCCCACCCCAACCCTTTCACTGAGCCTGCTGAAACCTATAGTGTGTGACCCCTCTCTTCGCCGGGCATTACTCTACCCCGCACCTTTGTGGACGCTTGGCTCTGTCCCTTCCTTAGTCACTTTTCTTTTCTCAGCAGTGACAGAGAATACCCCACACCTTACAAATTAAAGGAGAAGAGGTTAACTTTGGCTCATGTTTGCAGTCCCCGGCCGCCTAGCTCCAAGGCTTGGTGGAAGGGGCGGGGTGGGGCAAAGCTGCTCACGTCATGGTAACCAGGAAGCAGAGCGAGAAGTGAGGAGCCAGGAAGGGAGATGCACACCCTCCTGGGTTGTACCTCCTCCGATGAGAAGCCACCTGCCAACAGTGAGTCAGCTACATTGCTCCCACGATTCGAGCACCTTCCGGAAGCCCACCTATGAGCTTATGAAGTCTCTGGGAGGCAGTCTTGATCTAAACTGTAGCATTCCACAATGGCCCCCAAAACACTGATGCACAACTCTTATGCGAAGTGTACTAAGTCTATGTCTAAGAGCTACCAAAGTCTTGAAGGTTCCAGTAGAACTGAAAAGTCTAAGTACAAAGTATTCTCTGATGTTCAAGGCAAATGCTTGCAACATACAAAGGCACATTCTCATACCTGGTGTAGAGGAATAGGTGAGTTGAAAGGAATGGGGCCAAAGCAAGACCAAATACCAGCAGTGCAAAGGTTGAACCCTGCATCATCAAGGTCAGCACCCACAGCAAATCGTGGCTAGATGCGAACTGCGGACAACATGGGCAGCCCCACCCATATGGCATCGCCAGTTGCAGCTCTCAGGGCTCTCCCTTGGGATGGCTCTGCTTAATTCTTGTGGCCTTCCTCAGCAAACATTCTAGGTTCCTGGCTTCTCCAACTTCCTGGGCTCTCCACTGAATTTTTGGCCCCATTTTCACTGCTTCATACATTACCCTCTCAGGGGAACACTTCCTGGGGTCCCAGGACTTCTTCTGAAATATGGGTGGAAGCCTCTTTGGATCCAAAACTACTGCATTCTGCACGCCTGTGAAACCTGAACCACAAGTATGACACTGACGTCTGCCACCAGTTTGAGCAGTAGCCGGGCCCCCTTTTTATCATGAGGGAAGAGATCTTCAGGGCCTGGATGACTGAGCTCTGGGAATCCAATTCCAGAGAACCAGTTCCATAGGCAGCCCTTCTTGAGCAGTATGCCCTGGGGCTCTCTTCTCAAAGAAAGCCTTTCAATTCTGCACTTTGTAACTGGTGAGGTGAGGTGTGTGTGTGGGGGGGGGTCTTGTTGATGTCTCAGATGCCATCAAGCCATCTTTTCTACGGTTCTGCTAGGAAGCACTTGGTTTCTTTGGGATGCTAATCTTCTCAGTAACCAAGGTCTCACTGGCTAAAGTTTAGAGGCCCCACCACTATGGGCATCTTTCTGTTGACGATAAAAACTTTTGAAATCACTCAGTTATGCTGTTTGTTGTTGATTCTCAATGTAGATCTGGCTAAAAAACCACCACACTATCCATGTCACAGCTTGAGTGCTGGGTCGCATTGAGATTTCCTTTGCCAGATTAATCTGTCCACTGCACTTAATCTCAGTCTCCCTCGAAGTCTCTGGGCATTAGCAAAAAGTAGGCACTTGTGCTGCCAGAGCATAACACACACGGGCTTGTGTCCAACAGCCCATGGAGTTCTTGTTCCCAACTGAAACTGCCTAAGCCTGGCCTTTATGATCTGCATTTGTCTCCACATTCCGGTCTGAGTGCCAACCAGAATCTCCTATCAGGCAGAGTTCACAGCATTTTAGGCCTCTCCAGGGGAATCTCCAAACCTTTCCAAACTCCTCCTGCAAACCAGTTCCAGAGGCTTCTGAAGAACACGGTCAGGTAGTCCTAGCAAGAACCTCACTCCTGTTACCAAAATCTGTTTTAGTCTCTTTCTTTTCTCATTGTCCAAACACGATACCTGACACTCACGAATCAAGTTTATTTTGGCTCACATTACAATCTGTAGTTGGCTGACTCCAAGGCAGAGATGGAATGGTGGAAGGCCCTGGACAGAGGAAACCGGCTCACATTATGTTGTCCAGGAAGCAGAGAGAGAATTGAGGAGCTGGGAAGAGAGATATACCCTTCCAGGTCACATCCCTAGTAACCTGCCTCCCCTGACCAGACCCCACTTCCCAACAATAAGTTAGCAATATTACCCCCATGAGGAAATCACCGTCCAAAAGCCCCACCTATGAGAGCATGAGAACTTTGGGGGACAGGATTGATACAATCTGTAAGTCACAAAAATCACTGTCTTCTCACAGCCCTTTCCAAGGGGAGACTGTCCTTTTCTTTCAGATCCAACATAGCTCAGGATCAGGAGGTGGGCAGTGTGCCTCCCCAGTGCACTGCTGCAACCCTGAATTTCTTCTCCCTTTCAAAAGAAACCCTGCCCTCCAAGACTTCTCTGCCCAGCTTCCTTGTGCAAGGACTCACATCAAGAGGGCAAAACAGAGCCATGGGGAATGAGAAGAGGATCAAGAAGCCAAACCACACTTCCTGTGAGCCAGCCGGTGGATGGGCTGGGAGACAAGAAGAGCAACCCCCCCACCACCCCCATAAGCAACTGGCTGATTTGGGGGAACGCAGGCTGAAATGATAGCAACTGAAGTAAAAAAAAAAAATAATGCTCGTATTGTTTGATTGACTTTGCAGGCCTAAAGCTGGTAGTCTGAGCATCTATTTGGAGGATAACAATATGCTTTATAGCAACTGTGGGGGATTTCCTTCTGCCTTGTTTTTGAAACCCAATGTTTTGTTCTGTTTTATGGTTTTGCTTTGTTCCTGTTTCTGGTAACCTGAGCAGCTATTTTGAAGATAATGATATGCAATTTAACAACCACTGTTAAATTTCTATTACCTTGTTTTGAAAACCTGTATCACTATTGTTTTTTGTTGTTGCTGCTGTTGTTTTACTTTTGCTATTGTTGTTGTTTTCGTTTGTTGGCCTATTGCGTGTTTTTTTTTTTTCTCTTTAAAATTAAAAAAAAACAAGAGGGCAGAACAGTAGCAGAAGGCTAGGCCAGGGCAAAAAGGGCCTCTCCAGCTCCCACCGCAGGGCTTCACAGGACACTCGATCTCCAGGTTGTCTGTGTGAGGATGGAAGAGGCCCCAGTGGTCAGCCTCTTTTGAGATTGGCCTAAGCACCTTCAGGGCAACAAGGGGCTGGGTGCAGGTGATACCCCAAACTGGCCCACAGTTCTGTCAGAATCCAGAAACACCGTAGGGGGACAGCCAGAGGAAAGCAGTGGGGTATAAGTCCTTGCTTTCTTGGGAAGGAGGGAGGGCAAGAGGGAGAAGGCAGCATCCCCTTTTGGCTTGTTACTCAGAGCTGCTGACCCGGCCACCTGACAGTTTTAAAACAGGTGCCAAGGCAGGGGAGAGGGTCGGGCACTGGAGAATGTCTGCCCCTGACCAGACCCAAGGTAGGCGGGTGGCTGTGGCTGTGTGGTAGGGCATCAGGCCTGTGGAGAACACCTACCCCAGGCCTTGGCTGACACACACTGCTTTGTCCCCTACACCTCCTCCCACCCTCTCTGGACTCTCTACCATACTCCTCTGGCACAGTGCCTTACACGGAGGTGGCCATGGCGGGTGGGGTCTGTACTGAGTCGCACTACCTTGGGGGACATCTCCTTCCCCATCTGTTGAAGCTTCTATGCCAGGCGCCTCCTTTACCTCTTTCCACTCCCTCCCTGCTGAGGGCTCCATTCACCTTCGTGCTCCCTTTCAGCTGTTTTCCTGCTGTACATATAACTTTTTTTATTAAGAAAAAAAAACTGATAGAAAAAAGAAACATTTCTTCAAGGACATTCACCCAGCAACTGTCTGTATAATTTCAGACTGCTGTCACCTGCAAAATGAACCAAATTTCCTGTGACAGGGAAAGGAGTTTGCACCCTGCCCCCACCCCTGCCTCACATGGGACTTCACTCAGCATGTGACAGATCGAGCCCCTGTGATCCACTGACACCAAACCATTCGCCTCTACTTGTGGGGTTTCCTCCACTGTGCTCTCCCCCGGGGTCCTCCTTTCCTGATTGTGCTTCAGCTCATTTCCTCAGACAGGCCAAACAGATCAGTGGGCCTCAATTCACAGGAAGGACACCGTGCCAGTGTCACCAAGGTGGGGATTTCGACTTTGGCAAACACAGTTTTATTTTCCAGTATTGAAGCCTGAACCCATGGCTTTCCCATTGATCTACATGCCTACTGCTTTTAAGCATTTTCTTTTGAGACAGGGTCTCGCTAAATGTGACATCATTATTATTATTATTATTATTATTTGTTTCTTGAGACAGGGTTTTGCTACGCAGTTCAGGGTGGTCTTGAACTCGTGGCAATCCTCCTGCCTCAGCCTCCTAAGTGCTGGGATGACAGGCCTGCACCACCACGCCTGGCCTGACTCTTAACAGATAAAAATATGAGCTACTTCATAGATGATATTGGGACTCAAGGAACCTTTGAGGGAGTGATTCATATCATTTCTTGCAGCAAAATAGATTTGCATTAGGAGAAAATTTTAAAGTACTACCCTATGCTGCCAGTAAACGTTTTTAATGATTTTATAATGGATAGTGGTTCACATAGGCCACAAGGTCCATAGTGAGGAAATGTTTTGAATGTACTTAAAGTGTAAGATCCTCAGAATAATTCTAAAAATGTAAAAAGCAAGGCTGGCTGGCATTGAATGAAGAAGGGTTGTCTCATGCATCTGCCTGATAGTAACCATCATAAAACTTTGCAGAAGCGCAGCCTTGCACAAAGGTCACCACAACCCGAGAGAAGAAAGAAACATTTCTTTAAGGACATTCACGCTGCAGCTGTCTCTATAATCTAGTCCTCCCCATTTTTACCTTGAAAAGCTTCCCCTTGATTCAGCCTCCTCAGCTGTGCTCAGAGTTCATTGCGGCATGCATATTCCCATTGCAAGGTTATTCTCTCCCCCAAATAAACACCACAATCCCTTTAAGAATCTGTTGCTCTGAGCCGGATGTGGTGGCGCATGCCTGAGGTAGGTGGAGTGTTGTGAGTTTGAGGCTGGCTTGGGCTACAACAGGAGCACAAGGCGGCCTGAGCTACAGAGTCCGACCCTGCCTCAAAAAACTAGGGCTGGGAGTTTGGCTCAGTGGCGTAAGCACCTGTCTGGCAGGCGTGAAGTTGTGAGTTCGATCTCCGGTGGTGCTGCAGAAAAAAAAAAAAAAGAAAGAAAGAAAGAATCTACTGTTCTGGTTGCTGTTTAGGTGAACCTGTTTGTAAAATTCTTCAGAAGCAATCGATTGGAATGAAGAGCAGTGAGCAGTAGTTTTCGGGGAAGGGGGATGAGCTAGGTGGCTTGGGGACTTTGGGCTCCCAGGGAGGAACCGGACCCTCCTCTCAGCTCAGCAAAGGAGCCCTTTCTCCCCACCACCCTGGACAGAGACACCTCTTATCATCAGCCTCCCATCCAGCATCAGCCAAGGGTGGTAGAAAGAGCGAGGAGGCGGCTTCTGGTTCCTGAGCTATCCTCCCATCAAGGGCAGGGGCTGAGCCTCACGCAGGAAGTTTTGGGTGACACCCCTGGGGTCAGATACCGGGCCACAATGCCCTCAGTCCCCTGGAGCCCACTTCCTCCGTGCCTTGCTTTGAGCCCTGCAGGAGGAGGAGGCACAGAAGCAAGCCGCGCTCCCAGCAGCATGATATGCTCGCCTTTCTGGCCTCGGGTCCATGGGCTGCGAATGCTACTTACACCAGCTGTTGAGTTCACTAGCTCCACCTCTACCTCCGTCCCTAAGTATGTGCTCCCCCGTGAGAAGGTGGCATCGTCCTCAGAGGACAAAAGCTAGAAACCAGGGAGATGCTTTAGCTGAAAGAAACTCGGGCACGGAATCGTTGCTCAGCTTTATTCTTTTCAGCGACACACGCTTAATCGCGTCTCTTGTCCAGCAACAGGGAAACAACACGAGTGGGCCCCGAGCACCCAATGAGCAACTAGCAAAGGCGGGAAACGCTAGGGTCCAAGGAGGACGACGCAACAAATCCAGGAATTTAGGGCCTGGGGAAGGACGCACGGTGTGGTGTGGCTTCAGCCCCCTTTTCCCGGCAGAGACATGGGGGGAAACGGGGGCCCCAAGCGCTGCAGGGTCCGCAAGAGCAGGGCGAGGTCCTCCAGGAAGCGACCGAACACTGTCTGGAGGCGGCCGCGGTCCTGGGCCAGCCACCTCCTGGGGCGGGGGGAGAGAAAATCGCTCAAGTCAGGACTCTGCGCCGGCCGGGTCAGCGCCCCCGCCCTGAGCAGCCCCCACTCTCAGCGCCCCCCGCACTCAGCGCCCCGCGGCCTTACACAGTCAGGAAGCTGCCATGCGCGGTGAGCACCCGGTGAACGTCAGGGCTCTCCCCGAAAGCAGCCAGAGATCTTCGGCCAACTTCCGCCTCTAGGGGGGACCCGAAGGGCACCCTGAGGGTGCTGAGCAGCGAGGTTAAGGCGCCATCCTCCACCGACCGGCCCGGCCCGGCCCGGCCCACCAGGCCCTCCGGCCAGTCCCGTGCCGTCCCGGGCGGCGGCTCTCGGCTGTCCCTCCCGCCCCCAGCCCGGCTCCTGTGCCCCGCCGCCGCCGTGGGCCCCTCGCGGCCTCCGGCCCCGGACCCCCTCTCCTGCCCTCCGCCCCTGCCCCCCGCCCTCGCAGAGGCCGGGCCCAGCTCCCGTCGCCTCCCCGCGCCTCCCGCCCCCAGGGCCACGGCGCCACGTCCCGAAGGATACAATTCGTGCAGGTGCATCCCTGCCCTGCTGGTCACCAGCACAATCTCCCCAAAGGGCCATGGGCCATGAGGGATCTGGACAACCTGTGAAACGGCTGCTGCGTAGGCTTCGTCGTCACCGGAGACACCTGCGCCACCCTGGTCACATTTGTGGCCCTCCGCTCCACCCGCACCACCTCCAGGGGCCTGCATGGCTGCTCCGCCTCGTCCTCCCACAGACTGCCTTGACCACGAGGAGAACTAGAAACTCCTTGGATTAAGTAGGCACCTGTGAAGCTCCGCCCCTTTCCCACCCACAATGCACCTCGTGGTGCCTATAGCGCCTGCGCGAGGTGGTCCGCATGTGCGCCATTTTCCCGCCAAACTGGCCTTCCCGCCAAAACTCCTCTTTGGCTGCCAGGCAACGGGTGGCTCCTCACAGGGCCGGGCCCAGAGTAGCCGCCCCACCCCAGTGTCCATGAGCCAGTGGACCACCAGGCCTCCGGTCCCCTTCAACCTGGCCCAGCCCCGAGTCCCAGAGAACCCCTTTGGTCACAGGGGCCCTGAGGGGTCCAGAGACCCGGCTGTGTACCGGGGAAGTCTGTCAGGGCCTCCAGAGCCCCGGGGCGGGGCGGGGCGAGGTGGGGCGGGGCGGGGCGGGGTGAGGCGGGGCGGGGCGAGGAGGGGCGGGGGACCGGACCTGCCTGGGACCTGGGCACTCGGGAAGCTGCTGGACCCGCGACACACACAGGGACAGCCCGGCCGTGGGCGCTGTGCTGGCCCATCTCCCGCTCCACCGCACC
>RJWM01047047.1:0-12062 GCA_004363535.1 Dasyprocta punctata
TTTTTTTTTTTTTTCTTTTGGTGTAAGAAGTGTTTTTTGTTGTCTTTTTTAGAACTCAAAGCCTACAAGACAGGGCTGGAAGTAGTATCTTAAACACTCTTAAGATGTACCCCATCTCAGCCAGATGTGGTGGCTCATTCCTTTAATCCCAGCACTCGGGAGACTGAGGTAGGAGGAGCGTTGTTGAGTTTGAGGCCAGCTTGGGCTACAACGCAAGTGCAAGGCCGGCCTGAGCTACATAGTGTGACCCTGCCTCAAAAAGCCAGGGCCAGGAGTTTGGCTCAGTGGCTTAAGTGCCTGCCTGACAGGTATGAGGTTGTGAGTTCAATCCCTGGTGCTGCAAAGATGTACCCCATCTTACACAGCTTTCCTCTCTCTAAACTGAACTCTCTGAAACAGGCTAGGAACACCATGAAAAATCAACCTAAAAAAAAAAATACGTTAGTTTCCTAATACTTGTAAGGGTAAAACCAAAAGATGGGCTTTATATTATCCACTTTGTTTACAGATAGGTCAAGTGGGCCAACCAAAATCATCCCATTTCAGGAAACATAATTACTAGCTATTATAATTATTCATTATTAAAATTGGAATGTATGATGTTCAAGTGGCAAAAAAAAAGAAAGACTGCTTGAATTCTAACACAACCCAGAAGAGACATACATTCCACTGACTGGTTAATTTCATCTTAGCATATGCCATGTTTTGAATATGTCTCCAGAAAGCATGTAATATTAACTCAATCCCCCATGCCACAGTGTTAGATGAGGTCTAATGGGAGAAACTTGGCTCATGAAAGCACCACGCTATGAATGGATTACTGCCTATTACAGAAGGGCTGGAGGATTCTAGTTCAGTGTCTTGCTCTCTCTCACCCTTCCTTTGCCTTTAAGCCATGGGATGCCCACAGCAAGAAGGCTTTCATCAAATATTGGCCTTTCTGTCTTAGAACTTTCTAGACTCTGGACTCATGGGTCAATACATTTTCTTCATGATAAGTTGTCCACCTTGGGTATTCTGTTATGCAGCATGAAACAGACTAAGGTAGTAGACACATGCACTGATGGATAAAACGCCAGCCAGTGAGCATCAACTGGAAATCTACGAGTGGCAAGGTTGTATTCAGTGTGCTTTGGACATGTGGCTGCCTATAATACATGCCTTGCACATGGAAGCATCTGGTCTCTAGGAGGAGTGAGTTGCTTGCCACAAATACTACAAAGCTAGCTAGACATTATGTGTTTGGCTCAGGGGATACAGATTAGTGTTACGGGATCTTGATCCCCTCTGATGGGGTGCCATGTGGTACAGCAGTCCTTCCAGAAGGAGGACTACATAAGGTCAATGGAGTGATAGAGAAAGTCAGGTCCCTCACCCCCATCTCTGTTTGGTGCCGGTTTCTCGACCTTGTGATGCATCAGCCAAATCTAGGATTTCTCACGTGTCTGTGGTACTTTCAAGAGGGGCAAAAAAGAGTTGTTTTAATTTTTGTTTGTCTTTTCTAACACAGAATTTTTTTTATTTAAGAGAAAAAAAGACACATATAAGAAAGACAAAAAGCAAAAGAGACAAACAAACGACAACAGCGAATCCACAACAGCAACATTATAGGTTTACAAAACAAGATGATAGGAACTTGACAAGGGGTGTAATATTGTGCATCATTACTTTCAACATGGTTGTTTACATTAACAGATATAGACACGCAAAATTGATCTAATCATATGAGTATTAACTGTTCTTTCTCAGTGACTAATACATTCAGCAGTATAATCATTTTAGCTATCTTACATATACATGTATACAGATTTATGTCTTTTTCCTTTTCCCCTCCTTCTTTCCTCCTTTTCCCTTTCCCAATTACTTTTGCTCTTTGAGCCATTTTTTACCCTTACACAGTATTTATTATAGATTTTGGATCATATATACTTTTTCAGTTTCTTACACTAGGGAGACAATACAGTATATACACATGTAACACAGAATTTTTAATGAATGTACCAATCTGTAGCCAGAAAAAGTGCACTCTGATTTACCAGTGTAGTCCAACATTGCTCCTACATAAGATCTTGTTCATACTCTATCCATGCTCAGTGTTTATTCGCAGTGTACCTGACATAGAGGGTTTGCATAGAGAATCCAAAGATGATACATCTATGACGTGAACTATAGCAAAGGTTGCAGCTTATTCTGAAAACAAGGGAGACACAACACAGACCTGGTAACTCCATTTGGAAGAAATTAATTTATATTACCAATATTTATGAGGGTCTTGGCCTAAGAACCTGGCTTCCAATAAATAACCAATCCTAGGTCCTGGGTGCTCCATGAAGGTAAGTATGGGTAGCTCAATGGCACCAAGCACACAGCCAGGAAGTTCCTGATACAGTGGTAAGACTATTATCACTGAGACTTAGAAAGAAAATATTGCATTTCCTAGACAGAATAAACCTGGGATATAGTTTGTTCACTAAGATTAAGTGAACCCAGAAAGTAGAAAATTTGTCTGGATTGTGCTTATATCCAGAGATTTTACCCAAGACCAAGATTAATGGCAGCAGACTAACCAATCTTGCAGAAGATATTTCAAGGCAATCTAATGTTGAGGAAGTGACATGGCAGCCGTTGGGGGCTTTTAGCCAGATCTATCTTGAGAATCAAGAGCAAAGTGCTCAGCAGAATGATTTAAAACCTTTTGAGTCTGGCCAGCAAAGAAGCTCTGGTAGTTACAGCTTGCAAAGATGAAGCAGAGAACATGGTTACTGAAAAAGGAAAAGGACAATTGGAAAAAGACAGCCTGAGGACAGCACAAGAACCAGTAGGCCACCACCCTTCGCAGCCTCAAAACTGCAAAGGTGACATAAGACTGTGCTTTGAGAAGAGAACCTGAGGGCAACAATGTTTCATAATGGCAGCAGCCAAGGGAAGTGGTTCCTCAGGATCAGGTTCATAGCACTCAGCAATCCAGCTACTGACCCCTACAACTGAGAGACGAGAAAACCTGGCTACTGCTCCAGCCGGCAGCAGACTTTGGTGCCATCCACATGGGCCGGGTTTTAGGTGCATGTGGGATGCAAGAGTTTTCAGATCAAGAAAGCTTCCACATAGATTTTGGAAGGCCTGGGAGGCCAGGCAGGGTGTCCCTGAAAGCACAGTGTGTGAAGCTGTGAATGTGAAGCCAAAAGTGCCACACAGACTCCCAAAATGTTGCAGAAGCTAGGAATGTGGAGCGTCTGAGGAAAGTCACAAGAAGTGAGCAAAGCCAGCCCAAGACAAGCCACGAGAACCACACCACTGGCAGTGCTGTAGGGGCAGGGCCACCTAAGCCATATGGAGCTCACATCTTGCCACAGATTTCACAGGACACTGGACATGGAAATATGAGACATGGAAATATGGGGAGCAATGTCTGCCCTACTGGATCTTGGTTTTGTTTTAGTCCCATTCATGGACTGGGAATACTTAATTTGTGCAACTGTACAGTGGTACCTTGGTTCACGAACTTAATTCATTCCACGATTCCCGGGAAGATGTGTGGGCATGTTCATCACCCTAGAAGATTCTCCAAATGGAAGCAAAATTTTATCAAACACTTGCATTTGCAAACTGAACTGTTCAGAAACAGAGGCATCTGTTAGCCAAGGTATCACTGTATTTGGAAGTGTAACTTTCTTTTCATTTGTATAGGGAATTGCAGCTGAGATTCTGTCTCACATCTCAGAAGAGACTTTGAACTTGGACTTTTCAGTAATGATGAAACTGTTAGGACTTTGGAAATTCTTGGAGATGGACTAAATTGCCTTTGCATAATGGGGTGCATGTGAGTTTTTTGGGGGACCAGAGGCAGAATGTTATAGCTTGTATTTAGATGTCTCCCCAAAGCTTTATGCCCTCACAGATGAGGCTTTTCAGAGGCAGTTAGATCATACGAATGTGGATTAAGGGTGTGTGAATATGGGTTACTCCATCAGTCCACAGATTGGTGTAGTATTGTTCTGTGTATGGGTAATGAATGGGAAGCCCCCCCAAGTGTGGGTGGCACCAATCAGTAGGCTTGTAGCCTGAATAGAATATAAAGGGACAGGAAGAAAGCAAGTTTGCTGCTTTCCATGAACTGTTTCCCTTCCAAGATGCCCCTCTGCTATGCCACTGTGCCTTGGAGCCAAGTGACTATGGACTGAAACCTCTACAAATTGTGAGCCAAAGTAAACCCTTCCTCCTTTAACTTGTGGGTGTCAGGTATTTTGTCCCAGCAACCAGAAAGTTGCTAAGTTAACAATGCTGACAGGAACAGAGACAGTGAAGGGCAGGTTCAGTAGATTTTAGATGGGAACAAGGACAGTATTAGCAAAGGGATTCTAGTTTCATTCCGGCAAAGACTTTGTCTATGTTGTATCTAGGTCCTAAGATTTTGTATCAGACTGATTTTAAAGTTATCAGACTAATTAATGTGGTACAGGAAATTTTGAGGCAGCCCAATGTTCCAGCTATAGCTTAGATACTGCTCAAAGCTTTTAGCTTGATTTACAATGAGAATCTTGAAGAAACAGCAGAGCTGAATGATCTGAAACATTTGCAGCTTATGCATAAAGGAAATGCCTGTAAAGTTGACACCAAACAGACTGTGGTTGCTGAAACAATTTGCATTAAAAAGGTAAGTACTTTGCATCAGGATGATAGGAAAGATTCCTCAAGGACATCCGAGGAAAGGACCAGACCCCATCCATGGCAGACTCAGTAGTGAAAAAAGGTATATTTAAAGGACTTTGCTTTGAGAAAAGAATCCTAGGTCACCCTGATAATTCAGAACTGCCTAGGGTACTGTTTCTTCAAGTTTAGCCATGCAGGCATCAAGAGGCCACAGTATGTATGATCCAAGGGGGTCAGGATACTGCTGGAGTCAGTAGCAGACTTTGGCATCATCTACATGGTGCTAATTTTTCATACATGAGGAATACAAGAGTTATGGGGTTACAGAGACTTCCACCCTGATTTCAGAAGGCCTGGGAAGCCATGGGACAAAAGTGACATGGTCACAGTCCTTGACAGGACCCCCTGAGAAGGCAAGGCTTGAATCTGTGAGAGTAAAGCTGAAGGTGCAGAGGAGACCACAGGAAGTTGGATATGCCAGACATATGGAACATCTGCTGAGGAAAACCACAGCCAGCAAACAGAACCAGCCCAACAGACTGGCAGGTTTATAGGAGCAGGGCTATCCAAGCTCACTGAGCACGTATCTCAGAACAATTTGCCCAGGTTCCATACACGAAACTGCAGAATTTAACATTTGCCCTGTTGGTTTTCAATCTTGCTTTGGTCTGATTCTTTCTCTCCCTTTAGTCCTACCTTTTGGTTAAGTGTTTAACTTTACTTTTGATTTTTACATGAGCTCTCAGCTAAGAGTTTGCCTTGCGTCCCAGAGGAGAACTGTTAAGACTTCGTTGACTCTCAGAGATGGACTAAATGCACTTTTCATGATATGCACATAAGTCATTTTAGGGGACAGGAGTGGCCTGTTACGATTTAGATATAAAATACCTGCCAAAACACTCATTCATCACCGGTATGGCTTTTGGAAGGTGAGTGGGTTATGGGAACATTATACTCATCACTGAATTAACCCACTATTGAGTTCACGGCTGAATATGCTAGTAGGAGGTGGAGTCTGTTTGGAGGTGGGTCACTGGGGCCATGACCAACAAGGATGCATTCTTGTATCTGGCTCCTCGTTTCTTTCTCTGCTTCTTAGCTACCATGAGGTGAGCAGATTTGCTCCATCACATCCTTCTACCATGCTGTTTCTGCATTGGAGTCTACCATCTGAGGCCCCAAAAATATGAGTCAAGTTAAACTTCTCCTCTTTTAATTTGTGGGTGCTGGGTATTTTGTCCCAGTGATTAGAAAGCTGACTAATACACATATCCTTCCTTGAATGTTAGCGCTGACATACCCCATAAATTCACCTTCAGCTTATACCGATTTGACTTCAGTTTTCTGTCATGCTCAAACAATATATTCCTCATACAGTTCCTAACCAGGGCAAAGCTGTATCACATCACACAGAGATGAGAATGTATTCTGGAGGCAACATCAGCCAATGAACATCTCATGAAAAGAGTCAGGTCTTGCAGGTTGGCTCATTGTGCCTTGGTCAATGAATTTCTTTTATTGGTCACTGTAGAGAATATAAAAAGTAACCTCAGCAGAATCTATGATAATCAGGGACCTCATGATTTCAAGTAGATAACAGATGCATGCCTAGACCCAACAACAGAGTGAACAAAGCTCAAGCAGACAAAGAGGAGACCTCAAGAGAGAAGCACTTACCCTACAAAGCAATTGAAAATTAAAGAAGACAGGCACTTTAAAGTGCTGCACGTATTGAGCAATGCTGCTAGAACTTCTCACATTTACTGTCTCTGCTCTATTCCCAGTATCAGTAGTAATAACAGAGCCCTGAAGCTCTGCCTCCTCAGTTTTTAGACTGGACTGTATTATCTAAAAGTCCATCCTCTAACTAAAATGCACTGCTAGCAAAACCTTTCAGATGGTCTGATCCCAACAAACTTTGCAGTTAAGTGGTCTCTTAGCTATGAATCTCCAAAAGACTATTTGCCTGATGCCAGTTAGCAATGGGAAACAAGCTTCTCCTGTTTTGATCGCCTCACAGAGACCTGTGCATTAAACCGCATTGCCACCACAACTGTGTAGGGACACAGCCCAGCCTCGCACACCCTCACAGTGTGGCCTTTCCAAACAGAGACTAGCAAAGAGGCAAAGGGTTCCCTCAAAAAAAAAATTCCTTTCACTATAGCAACAAATAGCCTCGATAATTACCCAAAATGGCAGAAAAAAACATTACTAGCATGGGAGAACAAGCAAAATTTAATCTTTAAGGGAGCTATAACAGAGTTTCTTGTACTGCATCAAAGCCATGGTTAAGAATTCTGTTCTCCAAGCAAGAACACTGCTCACTTGATTCCAACAGGCAAGTAAGTTTAAACACATCTTTCCCCTGAGGTAGTTTTCAAGATTAATAATATTGCATATGCTACTTTAGGTAAGTGGGGTTTTTTTCCCCTCTGCAGTCTAAAATACATGTATTTCATGGGTTTTGAGCAGGCTAGCCATCTATTCCACACAGGTACAACGACTAAAGACAGACAGAAGACTTCTGCAGGGGGCAAGCAACAGGAGTGGCACCCAGAATTAATGCTGTCAGCCCCTCAGGGTCCAACCTGCAGCATACACAACAGAAGCTCAGCAGCCTTTGTCATATATAATCATCATTTACCTAAGAGAGAACACAAAGCAGTGGCCACCATTTGAATAAACAGTTACAGTTCTACAAGTGACAGCTGTTTCCCTGTTGGTCCACTCTTAGTCTACAGAGGTGGTTGCTGAACCCCTCTTGCTCTACAATTAACTCAGTAGTATACTTCAGCTTTTTACAAAAGCTGTAAGATTTTACATTTATGAAATTTGTAATATTTGTGATATGCAGTAGATAACATAACTAAGTCATGAAGCACAGAGAAAAACAGTTCTGATTCCAACACCAAAAATTAAGAAGTAGAACCTGAGTCCTTCCTCTGCAGATATCTCTGTGATCCTCCCAAATCCAAAAGTGAGAATTCAGGAGAATCTGGTGTTCACTGTCTCACTGCTTTAAAGGATAATTCAATTACACAGGTTTGTATCTCTAAATACAGTATTATCAAGCATTTCTTGTTTCTGAAATTTACCCCCAAAAAAAAAATGAAATCGTTTGGTAAACAATCTATTTAATATGACTTTCTCCACCTCGTATTATTCTTCTAAGATTGTTAATTGTCCAACATTCCACTGTGTCAATAAAACACAATTTATTCAGTCTTCTATCAACAGTTATCTGAGTTACTTCCAGTTCTTTTGCTATAATAAGTAATTATATGTGTAAAACCACATGTCTCCTGGCAAGTGTTTCCTCAGGGGCTATACCCAGGAGTAGATTGTTCAGTTGTAGGGTTTTCCTTTATTTGGCATTGAAGGCACTGCCAGCCTGTTTCCCAAAGTGATTATTCAAATTTACTATGTTCTCCAGATACACCAGGGTTCCCACTGAACTTCAACCTCACCCACACTAAAATTACAACGTTCTTAAATTCTGCCAGATGGTGGCCATTAAATAGTATCTGATCTAGTCTTAATCTGCCTTGAACTGATTACTAACGAGGCTGAGCATTTTGTTATGCTTACTCTGTGTCTTAGTCCATTTGAGCTGTTTCAATAGCATACCATCAATTGTGCAGTTTATAAACAATGGAAATTTATTTCCCACCATTCTGGAGACTGGGAAATCCAAGATCTAGGCACTGGGAGATGTGGACAGTGAGGGTCCACTTTCGGGTACACAGATGGCACCGTCACCTGTGCCCTCATATAGCGGAAGGGAAGAACTTCAGCCACCTACAGCCTCAGAGGCATTAATCGCCATCGCGAGGGCGCCTCCTTATGTAATCACTTCCCTAATCCCACCACACTGGAAATTAGTTTCAAAATATTAATTTGGGGGAAACACAAAAATTCAGAGCATGTCATATTCCCTCAGTGTTTTCTCTCATATGGGACAACTTTTCATTCATTTTTGGCAGTTGCATTTTTTTTTCTTAACATTGTTTATAAATTTATAACATTTCTTTATATGAAATCAATACTTATCTTTTGATAGCTGTGTTAAATCTGTGACTTATCTCTTCAAATACTTTCAGGGGTATCTTTGATAAACAGCTATACTTCATTATTATGAACATTAATATAGCATATGTATTCATTTCATGGTTGATATTTTTGCATCTCAATTTAGATGCACTTTCTTCTCCTAAGGTATAAAAGATAGTTCCAAGAATTTTCTTCTTAAAGGTTAATATTTGTTTCATACATTTGAGTCTGAAATTCATCTGGAATTTTATTTTTGCATACATTAAGAAGTTCAGATCCAAATTTATTTCTTCCCTGTGCATACCTATCTTTCCCAGCATAATAATTAGTCCATCCAATACTCACTGTTTTTCAAGGTCAATTTCATGATAGCAAGTTATCTGTGTTTCACCTGGATTGCTTCTGGGCTCTGTACCACTTGTCAAATTACCCATGTCTGCGTGTGTGTGCATGTGTGTGTGTGCGTGTGTGTGTGTGTGTGTGTTTACAAATTGAACAGGATGATAAAACTAAACTATAACATCTGATATCTGGTAACTTTCCAGACCAGGCTAGTGACACCTGCTTTACCCACCGCGGGAAAATCTCACTTTTTCGTGAATTTTTGCCTTGTATTTTGCTTCAGGTAGGCACCTGTTCCTATCTGCACCTGTTGCCATTTTGATTGACCTGACTAAAACAGAATAACTTGCCGAGAACTGATGTTTTTCTGTTAGTGAGGATTCCGATCAATGTGAATTTTCTCTATTCAGTTTGGTTTTCTTCAGGATATTTTAATAAAGTTTAAAATTTTCCTCCCTAAAGTTCTCACACAACTTTTCTTTTATCTCTTGTTGGACACTGCAAGAAGATATACAGTGTAAATTATACTGTAATTGTGTTTTCTGACTCATTATTGCAGGAGAATAAAATTTCATTTCATTTTGATCACAAGAAATTAAAATTATTAAGCTTAATAATTTGTACTTTGAGTTTTACATATACAGAATATTATCTACAGTGAACTATATTTTTTCTTTTTTTCTCTCTTACTGTGATGAGTAATAATTTTGATTTGATGTTATAGTAATGCTGTTGTCTGTGGTAGTGAGGGTTGTTGTCTTACTCCTGATTTTAAAAAAATGTTCCTCATACTTTACTATTAAAATAATTGCATTATATTTTTGGAGGACAATCTTTACGACATTAAAGAAGCACTCAGCAGCTGGACAAAGTGGTACATTGCAGTAATTCCAGCACTCTGGGAGGCTGAGGCAGGAGGATTATAAGCTTGAGTCCAAGCTGGGCATCTTAATGTCTTTAAATAAAAATCAAACTGTAGCTCAGTAGAAAGGCCTTGAGTTCAGGTATGTAATACTGAAAAAAGGAGCAGCAGTTGAAAGAGAAGAAAGAGAAGGAAGAGGAGGAAGCACGCATCTCCTAATTTTGTTTATTCAATTGTTTCATTTTCTTGTTTGTGCTTGTTTCTCTAGGGTACGGCAGATTAAACCTGTGGGACTCTCCCATTCTGTTACACTGCAGGGCTTTTTTAAATTTTTGAGGCAGTTGTGCTAAGTTGCCCAGCCTGGCCAGGAACTTGGGGTCCTCCTAACTGAGCCTCCTGAGTAGGGGAGATTACAGGCATGTGACACTGTGCCCAGTTTATCTGCTTATTCTTGTTTTCTAAGTCATAATGAGTATTGAATTTCATTCAGCAATTTTATTAGTCAATTGAGAAGTTAATGTAGTTTTACTCTTAAACCATTAATATAGTGAATGTCATTTTCATATTTTCTAATGTTACACTATCTTTGCTAAATCAGATCAATCCTAATTCACTCTTTTTTTGTACAGTCTGCTACATTCAGTTCATTTTATTCAGTCTTCAGATTATGCAGTAGCTGCTTTTTAAACTCTGTACAGATTAGAAGTAAAGATAGAAGTTGCTCTCATACCTTTCTGACTCTAAAACCCAAGATGCCAATCATTTGCCAAACCTGTCTAGATTCTTAGAAGTTAACAGCTTATGAAGGGGCCTCAACACAGAACATTTCCATTTCATAGGTATGGGACCCAATTCTTTGCTCTTGGGATGATAAAATTCTAACTAGCTGGTTTAACTGCATTTTGATAGTAGACCTTGTAAGTCAACCTTGTAGATGTAGAAGCAGGGAAAAGACGGAAAAGATAAAAGAGTGAGCATTAGAATTCTTAATGACCAGAAGGAGGAGAATGATGCCTTTTCAGCACATTAGGGGAAGGACTAGAAATTTACCAGGTTACTATCTTAACAGGGAAGGGGCCTGCTTACTTTCTTTCCATACAGACTTACATCAGTCTGCTGCCAGATTTATTTCACAACTATCTCTATGTAACTTCACACTCTCTTACTGCCATTAATCTTTCAATATGAAACCTGAGGGCAAGAGAACATTCACAAAAAAAAAAAAAGGCAAGTGTTCACGAAGACATCTTGTATAAAAAAGAAATCCACGTGGTTTCCTCCTCAGCGTGGTTTTCCCTCCCATTGAACATGCATATTGACTCCTGTCTCTCCACCGCCTTTTGTACATTGGAACACCAGCACCAAACGCCAAAGAGAGCTCAATGAACTGGGGAGAATCCCTACCTGACAGAGACATAGCCATAGGAAGCTCAAGGTTTCTCTCCTGCATGCTGGTAAGTCTGCCCCAGCTGCAGGTGTTAAGGCTATGCTGGAAACCCAGCATACCCACTGAAGACTGGTCTGCAAATTAGCTTCTCTCGAAAGTTACTATCTTCATGAAACCTTGCCTGAGAGCCCTACCCAGAGTGCAGCCCTCCTACTCTGGCCTTTGCTAGCCTGTTTTCAGCACTTATGATCGACTATATGTTATCATTAGAGTAACAAACACAATAGTCAACCAACTCTCTTAGATCATCCATTACAATAAATGTTACAATTTTTTTTTATTTGATAAACATAGCAAGCTTCTCCATGGCAAGAGTTCCTGTCATTTCCTGGGGTTCTCATGTACCAGGGCAATGTCTGAACTACCGTTAGTGTTCAATAAACAATGCTAGGAAGAGGAATGGAAATTGGAAAAGACAGGTGGCAGCAGGGGAGTGCGCCACTCAGAAATGCTCATCACCATGGCTGGCCTCTAGAGCACCCGCTGTACTCGCAAAACGGGAAGGAAAACTACCCTCAGATCACAGATGCACAGAACTTTCTATTTGCCAAAACCAGCACTACAAGTCATGTCATCAAGGTAATAATTGTATTAACCCTAAAACACCTCAACCTACTCAGGAATAAAAAGAAAAAGCCCTGACAGGTACAACAGTACCTAGGAGTCTCAGAATCACCAAGCTCAGTGAAAGAAGCCAGACATGCAAAACAA
>RJWM01047048.1:0-11996 GCA_004363535.1 Dasyprocta punctata
TGAGGCAGTGCATGTTGGCCTTAACCATTAATGTAGATGCCTCAATCCACCAATGGAAAGAAACACAGGCAGAGTAGATTAGGAGACAGGATCCACCAATATGCTTTATACAAGAAACACATTAAACTCAAAAGGGGGTTCATAGACTGAAAGTCAAAGGAGAGAGAACAATGCTGTAGGTGACAGGGAACCAGAAAGAAGTGAGGGTAGCTTGCCCATTAGCTACATAGTGGACAAGAAAGATATGGCAATTTTATCCAATGGAAAGCTACTCAGCTATAAAGAAAAACAACCTCGAGCCTCTTGTAGGTAAATGGATACAACTTAAGATCATGTTCATGGATGAAAGCGTGTGGAGCCACATGGATGAGCATCATGTTATCTCCCTAGTTCAAAAAAAAAAAAAAAAAGACTAAAGGAGTTAGTAGGATTCAAAATACACAATACATATTGTAAAAATGAAAGGGGAGGAAGTGTCTAAAAGGGAAGGCAGTGGCCATTGTTAATCTATCATCAGGATTTGAATCCTGTATTGTTTTCATTGAGCTGTTTAGTTTGCTCATATTGTATTTTGGTTTGCCTAATTTTATTATATTTGATGGCATGGACAGCTATTTTCAAAGATAACAAAACACATTATGGTAGCCATTATTGATATCTGATCACCTTGTTTTGAAACCCTATATTGCTTTCATTGTTTTGTTTTGAGTGATTTTATCCTATTTTGGTTTGTTTGATTGTATTATGACTGATGATATAAGCAACCGCTTAGAAGATAATATGAGACATTATAGTAATCAGTGTTGTTTTACTATGTATTGTTTCCATTGTTTTGTTTTTAATTGGTTTTATTCTATACCATTTAGTTTGATTATATTAGGCTCGATGGTATGGGCAGTTATTTTTAACATACGAGATATTACAAGGGGAAAGGAGGAAAGAAGGAAGGGAAAAGGAAAAAGACATAGATTTATATGTGGGTATACATAAGATAGTTAAAATGACTATACTACTAAATGCATTAACTATGGAGAGAGAACAGTTGATCTGTCAATCTGAGCAACCCCTTTGAAGGTAACCATATACAATGTTACAACCACTGTCAAACTCCAACCACATCATTTTGTAAACCTATAATGTTACAGTATCGGATTTGTTGTTGTTTGTTGGCCCCTTTTACGTTTGTTTCTCTTTTCTGTGACCACTGTTTTATTTTTTGTTGGTGTTATTCTGAACTATTTTGTTTGATTATATTAGGCCTGATGATATGGGCAGTTATTTTAAAGACAACAAGAGGTATTCTAAGGGGAAAGAAGGAAAGAAAGAAAGGAAAACGAAAAAGACATAAATTTATAAATAGGTATGCATAAGATAGTTAAAATGACTATATTACTAAATGCATTAGCTTTTGAAAAAGAACATTTAATACTCATATGATTAGATCAATTTTACATGTCTATATCTGTTAATCTGAACCTATTTTGGTTTGTTTGATTATATTATAACAGATGATATAGGCAACTGCTTAGAAGATAATGTGAGGTATTATAGAAATCAACATTGTATTACTATGTATTGCTTCCACTGTTTTATTTTTTTATTGGTTTTATTCTGTACTATTTTGTTTGATTATATTAGGCCTGATGATATGGGCAGTTATTTTGAAGACAACAAGAGGTATTATAAAGGGAAAGGAGGAAAGAAGGGAAAAGGAAAAAGACATAAATGTATATATAGGTATACATAAGACAGTTAAAATGACTATACTACTAAATGCATTAGTTATTGAAAAAGAACAGTTAATACTCATATGATTAGATCAGTTTTACATGTCTATATCTGTTAATCTAAACACCCCCTTTGAAAGTAATGATATGCAATATTACAACCACTGTCAAATTCTAATCATCTCACTTTTGTAAACCTAAAATGTTATTGTATTGGATTTGTTGTTGTTGTTGTTTGCCTGTCTCTTTTGCTTTTTGTTTTTCTTTTCTATGTCCATTTTCTCTAAAAAAAAAAAAAAAAAAGATAAAGCAGAGGAGACAAAAAATGAGAAAAGGCTGTATATAGTGAAACCAAGGTAGGCATCTCTTAAAACTACCATTAACCTGTATTAATTACATAGATAAAAAAATAAAGAGGTTTTAAAAAGGTGACCACAGTCAAAGATAAAAATAGTAAGGTGCCTGTGATGGTTAAGCTTAACTGTGAACTTGATTGGTTTGGAAGTCACCTAGGGGATAAGTAAAAGCACACTTCTGGGTGTGTCTGGGTGAGTTATAGAGACATGACTGTGGGAACTATATATGGTCTCTGGTCTTTTCTTCTCTGATGATGTTCCCCTGATCTGCTTCCTGGCCTCCATGAACTAAGCAGCATTATTCTACCACACCTTGCTACCATGATGGCCTTAAAGTCAGCTAACCATGGACCGAATTCACTGAAACCATAAGCCTCTCCTCCTTTAAGTTGTGTGTTGGGTAATTTGTCCCAGCAACAGGAAAGCTGATTAATTAGTGCCCAGGATTGACAAATTATTTCATTACACTGCTTATCATGATGCATATCATGATGTACCATGTCCTTCTATGTATTCTCTCTCCATTACATACAAGTATGCTGAAGAGTTTGGAATGTTTGTTTGTTTGTTTTTGTAGTATGCAGGACTGAACACAAGGCCTTCATATTGAGCTGCATCCCCAACCTTTCTCTTTTAAAAAACTTTTAAATTTTTGAGTCAGGATCTCATTAGGCTGCCCTGGCCAAACTCAAACTTGTGTTCCTTCTGCTTTAGCCTCCCAGAGTGCTAGGATTACAGGCATGTACCACCATATCTGGTTCTAAGAAGTTATTTAACACTGAAGTGTTATACTCCTGTTGTATTATACTCCTGTTTTCATGCACCAGTCTTAACTTTACATCAATAGTTATTTGCTATTTTCAAAGGTCTCCTTCTAAGAGTCCTGGATATAGCCAACTATCCAAGTAATCACTACCAGAGACTGATTTTCTTCAAAAAGCCACATCCCACTTTATTTCTTAAAAGCCCCAGACTATCAGACACAATCCTTACCTGACAGTTCAAACTGATAGATAGCTTGAGTGGCTTTAACAACATCATCACTGAGAGCGTCCTTAACAATTCTAAATGTTTCTTCCACAGCTCCAGAACGTGGTTTTGCTTGTGGCTGCGATTTCTCTTCTTTTAATTCTGGAACAGCACCTGTAAAATATTATTCACATAAGTGACTTAAGGCCATAGCAATGTAAAGCTACACACAGAATTAATTAATTAGCAAGATAAATATGCCATCGAGTAGACTTTAAACATAAATGACTAAATACTGTAAATGTATTAAGTGGCATCTGAAAGTACAGATCAAACTGAAAGAACAGTGGCCAAACATATCAGTTATGACTCTGAATGTAAATGGCTTATAAAAGGCTCACTTTCAGATTAGGTTACAAAAAACAAATCGAAATAAAACCACTGCTAAACAATACAATGCTTGCAATAATCAGACCTAAACAAAACTACTGGCATCACCCTTTTATACCCTTTCTGAATTCTAAAAACAAGTGAGAAAGCCAGGAGACTGAGGCAGAGGAATCAGTGGGAGTTCAAGGCCAGCCTGGGCTACGCAGTGAGTTGAAGACCAGCCTGAACTGTATAGTAAGATCCTGTCTTAAAAAACTAAAAACATATAAACAAACAAAAACCAAAAAACAGGGCCGGGGATTTAGCTCAGCAGCACAAGTACCTGCCTGACAAGTGAAAGGTCATGAGTTCGATCTCTGGCACCAAAACAAACAAACAAAAAACCAAAAATATAAACAAGTAAGAAAAGAAGACCTTGAAATCAGAAAAGATGGAACTCCAAATATCAATTTGGAATCAGTGGTGCTGAAGTGGAGATTGTAGCTTCAATCAACAGCCAAGTGAACTTTGCAATCACTTTAGCTCTAAATTAAATTTATTTGCCTAATGTGTTAACCCATGTATTGGCCTGCACCCTCCCATCAGAAGTTAGAAATGTTTTGCAAGTAGAGCTCATGTGAACACCGAGGACAGCCTGCTCAGGAAGAGAGATGTGTAGAAGGGTCTGAGCTACACAAGCTCGGTTTCTTCTCCCCTTCTTACTTCAACTGGTACCTTCCACTGGACAAAAAGAGGCCAAACTGTTAGTCTCCGGAAGCTCCTCCATCTGAAAACCCCAGGTCAGAGGAATGGAAGTTTCCTGCAACATTTTTAACTTGAATCAACTCAACCTGCTGGTTATAACAAGTCTGCACATGGTTAGCCAGGGGAGAGGATAGCAGTTCATAGGACTCTTCTTCTCTATCATGATACTGTTCCCCAACATAGTCTCTGTTCCTTTATTTCTTCTGGAATTGCACAGGGGATGCTTTGGAGTTGTCTCCAGAAATGGGTAAAAACAATTCACTAATCAAATTAATTCAAGACCAATCTCTCCTCTAGTTTAAAAATTATCTCTCCATCTATTTCTCAACTCAAATTAGATCCTGCCCTCCTGTCCAATCCAAGGTTATGAAATTAAATCTAATTGATGACATAAAAATACTCCATAAGGATAACGGATATAAACTTGCCAGGTATGATGGCACAGACCTATAATCCAAGCTACTTGAGAGGTCGAGGCAGGAGGATCAAAAGTTCAAGGCCATCCTGGGCAACTTAGACCCTCTCTCAAAATAAAATAAAGGTCTGGGGATGTAGATTAGTGATAGAGTCCTAGCATGCACAAGGACCAGGATTCAGTCTCCAGTACTTCAAAAATAAATTAACAAATGAATATAAATTGCCTTCCATTATGACATTTCTGGAGACAAAAAAATCCTTCTCTTCTTAACTCCAACCAGGTATTAATAATGAAATCTTTAAGACATAATAAAACAAAGAATATATCATTTTGTAACTTTAGGCTTATTTTATAATTATTTTTAAACTCACTTAAGAAAATGTACTCTTAGGGCCAGGGATTTAGCTCAGTGGTTCAAGTGCTTGCCTGGTAAGCATGAGGTTGTGAGTTCGATCCCTGGTACCAAAAAGATGCACTTTTATTAGCTACAGCCAAGTCAAACCACTTCTGTTTCAGCCATAGCACACACTGCTTTTTTACTGATATACAATATACACATGAAGACAGGTATCATAAGTGTACAACTCAGTAATTTATCAGAAGGCAAGAACACTGTATCATCACCACCTAGGTCAAGAAGGAAGGCAAGCTGGGCGTGGTGGCGCACGCCTTTAATCCCAGCACTTGGGAGGCTGAGGTAGGAGGAGCGTTGTGAGTTCGAGGCCAGCTTGGGTTATAACGTGAGCACAAGGCTGTTCTGAGCTACATAGTGCGACCCTGCCTCAAAAAACCAGGGTCGGGAGTTTGGCTTAGTGGCTTAAGCGCCTGCCCTGGCAGGTGCGAGGTTGTGAGTTTGATCCCCGGTGCCGCAAAAAAACAAAAAAAGAAGGAAGCCATTGCATGTCCTTAAAAGCCCACTCCATGCACGGCCCTATTTTCTGATACTATGTATTCATTTTGTCTCATTTTTACCTTCAAATAAATTGAAGCAAAGACACAGTTTCTACTGATGTCTGCCAAGCCTTTGCAAACTCTTCCCAAAAAATGCAAGAAAAGGGAATACCTCTTAATTCGTTGTGAGGTCAGTATCACCAAGAGACCAAACTAACAAAGACATCACAAGAAAACTGTCTAGTATAGACAGACCATTCAAAAATATATGCATAAACAATATGTAAAATTAAGTCAAGAAATGATAGGGACTATTACAAAAGATAGCGGGAACTGGGATAGAAGACAATTGCAGATAAGGTGGTCATTTGTAATAGACATTGAATTAAACCATATGAGGCTCAGTACATAGATATTCATGTATGTACGGATATATTTATCCTATGATTTGAAAACACATTTTGTCAATAGCTTCCCATACATTTGAAAAGGTTTCCCCTGTACCTCAATGAAACAGCTAATACTGTATAGCTTTTGTAATATTTATATGTAATACTCTTTCCATGTATCCTTGAAAATAAATTACTTTGCAAGGGTATGTGACTGAGGGACACTGATGCAAGGTACTTTTTTTGTTGTTGTTTTTTGAGATAATGTCTCACTATGTAGCCCAGACTGGCCTCAAACTCTCAATCCTCTTGCATTGGGCTCCAAAATATTGAGATTATAGATGGGTATATCACCATGCCCAACTGATCTTGTTGTTTAGAAACCAAAGACATTTACCAAGAGATAAACTGCATAATTTAAAAAACTGAGATATTTATATATGTATGTTTGTATGTATGTATGTTGAGGATGGAACCCAGGGCCTCATGCATGTTAGGCAAACACTCTATTACTGAACCACATCTTAAACCGTGTATTCCAATAATAAAAGGGCAGTGAACAAAATAATCAGTATTGTCAGAATGTGCACAATCCTAGATGGAAATTTACTACTGTGGATCAGAAGCCTTAAAATGTCTTTCCCTTTGGCCAGGCATAGTGGTACATACCTGTAATCCTAGCACTTGGGAGGCTGAGGCACAAGGATCACCAGAGGTTCAAGGTCAGCCTGGGCTACATAGTAAGTTCAAGACCAGTCTGAATTACATAGCAAGACCTTCTCTCAAAAAACAAAAAATGTCTTTCCCTTTGCATAATTACCTACTTACTATGCTTTACAGTAAGAAAATCATATAAGAGCAAAAACTAATGCAATAACATTCATAAAATGAAACAATTACAAATCACTAAATAAATACATTCAGGAGACAAAATACTAAGTTATCTTTTCACCAGGTTGTTTTTGAAGACATGGAAAATGCTCATAATATAATTAGAAGTAAAAAGGCAGTCTATGCAATTAAATATAATACATCTACTCTGGTAAATACTTATTTGTGGATGTAAATTTTAAGTTGTATTTGCAAAGAAAAAAGTGACTAGACAGAAATACATCCAAATACAAAACAGTGCTTACTTTTAGATGGTGACTACTGTTTTTCTGTTAAAAACCATTGAAGCCAGGCACAGTGGCACATGCCTGTAATGCCAACTACTTCAGAGGCTGAAGCAGAAAAATCATAATTCAAGTCCAGCATGAGTAATTCAAGTCCAGCAAGACTTTACCTCAGAAAAAAAAAAAAAAAATGAAAAGGGCCAGAGGTGTAGCTAAGTGTGAGGCCCTGGACTCAAGGCCCACTACTGCAAAAACCAAACCAAAACAAAAAAATGTTTTTTAAAAAACTCACGAAGGTGACCAAATACAAAATATATAGAAGTTGGTTCCCCCTTTTTATTTATAACTTGTCTTGTTTCAGAAAGCATTTGTAAAATTTGTTTAATTAAACGCAATTTGAGAATAAATTAAAAGGCTAGGCATGGTGACAAATATCTATAAACCCAGCACTGGGGAGGCTGAGGCAGAAGGATTTCTGGGAGTTTGAAATCAGCCTGAACTACACAGTAAGCTCCTGCCTCAAAAATAAATAAATAAATAAATAAAAAGAAAGAATGAAGCCCGTGTGGTGGCACACGCCTTTAATCCCAGCACTTGGGAGGCTGAGGTAGGAGGAGTGTTTTGAGTTCGAGGCTGGCTCGGGCTACAACACAAGCACAAGGCCGGCCTGAGCTACATAGTGAGACCCTGCCTCAAAAAACTAGGGCCGGGAGTGTGACTCAGTGGCTTACGCGCCTGTCTGGCAGGCATGAGGTTGTGAGTTCAATCCCCAGTGCCAAAAAAAAAAAAAAAAAAAGAAAGAAAGAAAGAATGAGTTAAAATAAAAAGGACTGGGATGTACAGCTCAGTCACAGAGTGCTTGCTCAGCATGTACAAAGTCCTACATTCAATCCCCAATATGCTAAAAAAGAAAAAAAACAAGACAGGTTTTAAAATGGCAACTGGAATGCTCAGCAATTCCCCCAAGGTTACACAGTGGCAGGAAGCACTGCAGAAATTTAAAGCCAGCAGTCTGACTGCAAAGTCTGTAACTTTATCTACTTGGTAATGGTTCCTCAACATCTCTTTCTACTATCTTGTTAGCTAATTCTTATACAGCCAACATAGAGGTAGGACATAGAACCAAGATCTGAACTCAGCAGAATGTACCAAGTACTGACTGCCCAAGGAAGGGTAGCAAAGACACAGGCTTCCTTCATGTTTTTGTGAGGAAGGAAATGTATTCAAATTTAGTGGTTACACTTAGATAAAACTATATTTGTCATATAAATAAATGCTGCAATTCTTCCCTCAATGGTAGGTGACTACTCCATGTGATTTGTATATTAAACAAGATATATCATCTCTATTGTTTGGAGTGTCAAAAAAATTGCAGCAAAAACATGAGTTTAGCCCTGAAAGACATGTGCCAAGAGATAAACTGCATTATTTATCACATGGAATATTTAGACATAAGCATAAAGACTTGGAAAAAGTGAATGAAGTTTCAGGAGACACAAACCAATCTGTAAAACATTTGTAAGGTGTAGTACACTACAAATATATAAGCCTGAATGAGAGACACTTGCAGCATTTCAATAATTTAAAAAGGAAAAGACATATGACTAACAGCCCCTAACAGTGCCTCTCCTAACTTCACTCAAAATAAATATGAAAATATACTAAAAAAGGTTAGGGGTGCAGCTCAGTAGTACACCACTTGCCTAGCATACATGAGGCCTTAGGTTTGATCCTATGCTGCAAAGAAAGAAAAACAAAATACTTAAAACAACAAAAACACAAACATCAAGCATTACCTAGACTGACATACAATCTATTGCCCAAACATAGGAAGACATTAGTAACTAAACTATCACAGACTCAACCCAAGACATACAGGCCTGCTTACGCTTTGCCTCATGAAAGACCTCAGAAGAAGAACAGCTCTGCCCACCTAAACCAACGGGAGAGGCACTCACGGTTTAAATCACTGGACCAGCACTTGGGCTGTACCAACTGGAGGACTAAGTACTGGCCCTCTGGTTTACAGGTGCTGCCTTTCGAGAAAGACTCAGTATTCATCTTTATTTTCGTATTTCAAATCCCAAGTTCAAAGTTTGAAGCTTTCAAGTAAGAGAGGGGTGAGACACTTGGGAGGGTTGGGAACCCCTTGCCACAGCCTTCTGGGAAGCACACCCCCCAGAGTTCGGCTGATACCAGCCGGGGGAGGAGGAGTCTTGGCAGAGGAGGGAAAGCAGTTTCCATGTCCGTCAGCCTTGTATACTGGCACTGGTAAGTGTCTAACAGGTACCACATTAGTTCAGAGAAAGCATTTTCAACAGATAGCTAGAGAGCAGAGTCTGAAGCAACCTTAATATCCCTGGCATTTCATGACACTGACTCTAGAGAGATCTCCTAATCAGAGCATGGATTAAAGGGAGGAAACATAACCTGATGGGAAAAAATAATATAGCACAAGGGTAACAGCAGAAAAGTCTATCTCTACAAATAATTTACTGTGAAAACGTTACGGCCTCCTCCACATAAAAGCTAGATGATTACAGTGTATGGCTTTTGACTGTAACAAAGTCACCCCTCCAGTGGAGGATGCTGACAGGGGAGGCTGTGCATGTACGCAGGATTATGTGGGTACCTTCCTTTCAGTTTTGTTGTGAACCTAAAGCTGCTCTAAAAAATAAAGCCTTCAGAAAACACTATATGAAACAGCTGCAGAAAGTCATACAACTGGCTTAGATAGGGTGGGGAGATAACAGGATGAAGTAAAAAAGAAAGCAGATGAGTTGAGAAACAAAAGCACAATAGCAAAATTAAACATTAAAAGACCATGGAACAGAAAGCGAAGTGTAGAAAAGCTTGTCAGATTGTTCTCTACAGAGGGGAAACTTGACAAGGTTTCCCAGGACAAAGAAAAAACAAAAATAAAAACCAAAAACACATGGCATCATGAGAGGTGATAGTAACTGCAGGGGAAAGAGGAGGAAGGGCAGCCAGGTGAAGGAGAAGTATTTCTAAGGATAATCCAGGACAGCTGGAACAGAGGCACTAAAACTATAACAATGAAAGGAAGGCAAGAAGGTAAAAAAGCAAGAAGGTAAGGACAGGGAGGGGAAAAGAAGAGAAGGGCAGGGCAGGGGGGAAGAAAGGGAGGCGAGGGGAGAGAAGGCTCCACTTCGTGTTTCAGCGGGGTAGGTAGAGATGGGGAAATACTGAAGTAAATGACAATACTGTGTTAGTCCCCTTCGAAGTATCTTCCTGAAAGAGTTAAAGCCATTATATTACAGTGACACATGCCTACCCATGTTTATAGCAGCACAATTCTTAATAGCTAAATCTTGGAAGTAGCCTGTATGTCCATCGACAGATGAATGGATAAAGAAAACAAGATATTTCTATGCAATGGAGTACTGTTCTGCCATAGAAAAGGATAAACTTGAGTCATTTGTAGCAAAATGGATTGAGACCATAAGGTGAAATCAATTAGACACACAAGCTTAAAAATCACATGGTTTCCCTTATATGAGAAACTCAGAATACAAAAAGCAAAATAAAAGACAGGTAACAGGAAATAGGGAGATAGATTATTTGCAAAAGGGAAGGAGATCAAGAAATGGAAGGGAGGAGGCAGGGAGGGGAAAGGAAGGGGATGAAAAGAATTAAATGTGTTATGTACATGTACCAAATCCCCACGAGGAATGTAGTCATTATTTACTGCAAATATATACTAATAAAAAATAAAAATGGAAATAAATACAGAAAACAATCATTAACCTAAAATCATGTACACAGTTACAGTAATTACACATAGATGCCATAAATTAACCTATGCAGAACAAATTCCAGAAAAGGGACAATGTAATGTTAACAGGGAGTACTGTAAGTAATGAGTGCAACAGAAAGGTGAACTCTCCCATTTTAGAAATGAGGCCTATACAATAACCTCTGAGAGGTAAACTCTAAAGTGAACATTCAATGGATCTGCATATGGACATGAAAAGTCACCTGAAAGACACATGGTAAAAAGACCTAAGTTAGATCCCAGGCGAGATACACTGGATTACAGCCTGTGGGCACAATCAACTATATCTATAAAAGATTACTATTGATATTACTGAACCCAGAAAGAACACAACAAAAGAGCTGAAACGATACAGTGAAAATTAGCACAGTCCCTGCCCAAGGATGACATACAAATTCATGAAGCATTCCATATTTTTATACTTTAAAAAAAAAAAAGAGATCTGATCCGCCTTCCGGAGATGGGGGCTCCACCACCCCGGAGGAGAACCAGAACCGGTCCAACCGGACCGCAACGCGCCGGCACCACGCGGTGCCAGCTTGCATCAAGGGAGAACTGATCCGCCTTCCGGGGATGGGGGCTCCGCCACCCCGGAAGAGAACCAAAACCGGTCCAACCGGACCGCAACGCGCCAGCACCACGAGGCGCCAGCTTGCATCAAGGGAGATCTGATCCGCCTTCCGGGGATGGGGGCTCCGCCAGCCCGGAAGAGAACCAGAACCGGTCCAACCGGACCGCACCGCACCGGCGCCCCGCAGTGCCAGCTAGCATCAAGGGAGAACTGACCTGCCTTCCGGGGATGGGGGCTCCGCCACCCCGGAGGAGAACCAGAACCGGTCCAACCAGACCCCAACTTGCTGGGACCGCGGGGCACCAGCACGCGGGCTCAGAATCAAGGACATCACCACCGCCGCGCCCCTCCCCTCCCCCCCGTAAGCAAGCTGCTGGCTCTGAGGTCTGGCTAAATTGATGGCAACTAAGGTACATAAAGCAACTAGACATTAGTGTTTTTTCATAGATTTTGCAGGCCTCTGAACGGCACCCTGAATGTCTCTTTGTATGATAACAGTAGGCAATGTTGCAGACACGGGGGATTCTCTTCTGTCTGATCTTCGAGGCCCAATGTGGTTCTCACCATTTTGTTTTACTCTGATCGTTATTATTTTTCTCTTTTTTTTCCTTTATTTTATATTCTGTTTTT
>RJWM01047049.1:0-12060 GCA_004363535.1 Dasyprocta punctata
CCTGCACTCCCTGCACCAATGCCTTGGCACCTACACCCGAGACGCTCTGAAGCCGCTCTCGGAGCTACCGTACCCCGCACGGACGGCAGGCAATTAAACAGCAGTCAGGCTGGAATGACTCTCGGGTGGCAGACCGTTTGAAAGAGTTGAAGGCAATTAAGATTCTATGACCTCTTTGTATCGTCACAGGTCCACCGAAGCACCATTCCGTCACCGCCTTTTCCATCTCCTGTGTGACAGAGGCACCTGCAAGGGCACTAGTCCTGACTTAACTTGCAGGCGGGGTACTTCGTGGGGATAGGAGTTTTCCTTCTTGGAATAGATCATTTCTTCCCAATTTTATACAGCAAGGAGGCTGTTACAAGAATAACTGCAGGCAGGCGTGTCCATCCTTCTTTTATGAAAACATCAAGTGAAATTCCCCACTGAGGTGAGAGGTAGAGTTACGCTGATTTAATCACTAAACAATATACACGTATGTTGGAACATCACATGGTACCCTGTTTTTAGGCATAAGTTGTATATTTTTACATTTCAGTGAAGATAAAGTATTATATAATTACAAGCCAAATTTAAATTTATTTTAATGTTTATAAATGTATCTTTATTCATTTGGCATTCAAGACATAGCCACTGAGTGGCTTCCATCTATCAGGCACTAAGCTTTCAGCATCCCTGAAGCAGGTCAAGATCAGAAGGTAAGTACCAGTAAATATCATCATATAACAATGGGAGTATTCTCCATGAAGATACAGATGAGACATCACTCAAAAGGAAGCACTTTGAGTATGAGCGACTGTTGACACTGCAGAAAAGAAAATTCCAGTAGCCATGGCAGAGTTTGGTAAGTGGTAGGACGGAGAAGTAGCTCAGGGTCTCTCAACCATGGCACAACTGACCTGTGGGTCCTGATTATTTCCTACAGTCAGGGCTTTTCTGTGCATTGCAGCATGCTGACCAGCACCCTGGTGCCCACTCACAGGACGCCATGGGAACACACTACCACAGCACCACTACCTCCCCAACTGTGACAACAAAAAATGTCTCGAAACTTTTGCCAGTGTCCTCTGATGGGTAGCATCACCTCCAGTTGAAGCCACTGAAGAACTACTGAAAGCCAGATCATCAAAGGTCACAGCGATCAAGCAAAGGCGTCTACGTATTTCCTCGTGCATAGTAAGTGGGACGGCGAATGGTCAGGTCAGGCAGTCCACTGTCTTTGGAGCAGCAGCATGGACATCACCTGTTATTCCCTAATATTTTACAAAACGTTTACACTTTCAACGGGGCAGAGAGGCGTGAGCTTTGCTCATGCCACAGAAAATTCACATTTCTAAAGCAAGATGACCCCCCAGGAGCAGTTCTAATGGTTGATGGTTTCTCATGTGTGCGCCTTTTATAGAAGCACCACAGGGAAACAAAACAAAAGTACCATTATTTTTTCTTTTAATACAATGGGAATAATGTAATGGACAAGATTGGGGTCCTGCCGTGTCCCAGTTAGGGGTGCCTGGCAGGCCATGATGCCCAGCCAGACCTGCAATGCAGGGTTCTTCTAGGATTAAGGAAGCAAACACACTTTGCAAGTGGATTTCATCCTTCCCTTTGAGTGTGAAAGAAGAAATTGAATGAGGATAACACTTTTTACACTGAATGTGAGGAATTTTGTAAGCAAAAAGTATGCTGATTTCAATAGCAAGGACCAGCCAAATAGATGATCCACTGATAATCTTGCAAATGTTTTGTGGGAAAGTATTCAAGAAGCCACATCCTACCCTTGCAGAACATGGCAAGTCTGAGCAGAAGTTCCTGTTTTTCTTTTATTATCATTTAACTTTTAAAAAATTTTTGTTTTTCTCTTTTGAAAATGTCTCAATCCTTGGAACTAGTACTTAGTTTTCAGTTGATGCTTTCTGTAGCCCTTATTAGATCATCATTGCTATGGTGAAAGATCATCAGGTGTTGAGCCCAAACAGTGCTGCTATGTGAGATTCTCAAACCTGAGCCAACCCAGAGCAATCACTGGGAGGAGAGAAAAATTGGCTGCGTTGTCAGTACTGAATCAGTGATTGGACCTCATCTAGTCATTGGAAAGTTATTCTTCCAGAAAAGATCAATGACTGAATTAACTGAGAAATAAAATATAAAATAACAGCAACTTTATGTTTTTATTAAAATTTTTATTTACTGAGGTAATGGAATAATAAAAATATTTTTTATTATTCCATATATTATTTTATGTATTTATATAAAAGTTTAAATAGCAAAAAATACCAAAAACAAAAAGGAAGTGGTGCTCTCTTCTTTCAGTTCCTAGTTCTGTTTTCCAGAAAGTATTCACATTTTTTGTGCATCCTTCAAGAATGTATAGGAGGAACCATGCTTGGTAAAATTGCTCAATACCTGATTTTTAAATATAAAAACATATAAGACAGAGCATTCCATATTGGAATATCTACTACAGGATACACAGTTGGCATTTTACTGTACACGTGCTGTGGTACTTTTTAAAACAACCCTTTTAATGGAGAGTTAAGATGTTTAGTTTCAATCCCTGGTACTCAAAAGAAAAAGAAAAGATGTTTAGTTTCTTTACTTAAACATAATTCTGCACTCTAAATTTGGTATATAAGCAGGATGTGGTGGCGCACGCCTTTAATCCCAGCACTCTGGAGGCTGAGGTAGGCGGAGCGTTGTGAGTTCGAGGCCGGCTTGGGCTACAACGTGAGTGCAAGGCCGGCCTGAGCTACGTAGTGCGACCCTGCCTCAAAAAACCAGGGCCGGGAGTTTGGCTCAGTGCCTTAAGCGCCTGCCCTGGCAGGCGTGAGGTTGTGAGTTCAATCCCTGGTGCCCCCCCAAAAAAATAAATAAATAAATTTGGTATATATATCCTAAGCAGTTCTACAAAACTATAGAATTTGTTCTGCATATGAAATAAATTAAATACAATTTATTTAACCTCAAAATGTTCTTTGAATCAGACAATTCCTTCTATGAGAAATTATTCCTTTTTATCCAATTTTGAATTTGAAATTCTTCTGGGATGCAAAAAGACCCCAAAGAGACATAAATTTATAATGTTACATTCAATATGCTTTAACATATTATATAATATAAATATAACACATACAGTTAAAATGAGGGCATAACTAAAATATAATATCAAATATAAGAAAATATGGATTAGATTAGTATAAGTACAACTGAGCAAAAATAAATACACTAGCCTGATAAGTGATTTAGTGGTATATATAATATGGTTACCCTAATTTCCCTAAAGTTCTTTTATATGTGTCATGAGATTTATTTATTTATTTATTTATTTATTTATTTATTTATTTTTGCGGCACCAGGGATTGAACTCACAACCTCACGCCCATCAGACAGGTGCTTAAGTCACTGAGCCAAACTCCCAGCCCTGGGTTTTTGAGGCAGGGTCGCACTGTGTAGCTCAGGCCAGCCTTGCACTCGCGTTGTAGCCGAAACTGGCCTCAAACTGACAACGCTCCTCCCACCTCAGCCTCCTGAGTGCTGGGGTTAAAGGCGTGTGCCACCACACCCGGATTGTCATGAGATTTAAAATATTGGAAATGCATAAAATATTACAATGCAACAGTTCCAGTTAGGCATTTAAAGTGGCACTGAGCTACTCAAATTAGTGACACACAAGTCTGACAAAACTGTGTAGAATATCTTAAATCTGTATAGCATTTACTCATTCAGTCTAAATATTTATATAATTTATGCTTTGTACCAGAAACAAATTTGTCTTAATTTTAGAGGTCCTAAGCTTCTATTTCTGTAAGCAGATTTTGAGCTTTGCAATGTTTTGTAATAAAATCATGCTAGTACATTCCATAATTCATTAATGCATCATAAAGAAACTATGTACAAATTATGAAATACCTTCTGCATGTCAGTTACTGTGGTCAGTGTTGCAAATGCAGATATTTTCTCTACATTTCATGGAATATCCAGCTTAGTCAGGAAAATAAATACTGCTTAAACAATCATGAAAATGATTATAAAATTGAAACTCTGCTACACACTGAAAAGGAGAGTAACAGATTATAGAAAAACTTGAGTATTTACCTAGTCGGAAATGTTTTGCTGACACAAAATTTAAACAATAGATAACGTTAAGGATGAAGAGAATAAAATAAATATTCTTGCAGGAGAAATGATATCTACAGAGATCTTGTAAAGGGAGAACTCACAGCTATGATCATTTGTCCATTTCCCATGTGTCTAACTGGAACAGGTTTACTCCCCAGTTGGGAAGATTCTGACATGTACTCTGGTGTGCAGATTTAAAACTACTGGAATAAAGAAGTTTAAATGGAAGCCTAGTCAAGAGAGTGACAGCATCACTCTCCATAGGGAACAGAACAGATCGGAGCCACCCTTATTACGGTCATACCTTTTCCCATAGGATTCAAATGTAGACGCTATCAAAACCCAAGCAGTGCTGAAGGAAAGCCGTAGACTACTAAAAACTCAAACCATTGAGAGCCCCAAGTGTAGCCATGATACTGGATGTGTCTTTGCTGGAGAAGATTAGCATTACCTCTGGAATGGTGGATGCTTTCTCTCCCATCCCAGAAGAAAGGAGAACCAGAAATAGAAAGTATGCAAGAGCTTACTCCGGCTTTATGAGAAATATCTCTACTTCTGTTGAAAGGTCATTTGAAAGGATGTAGACTGTTGAACTATCCAAGGACCATCATATCAGTTCACTGTATCAGTGGAGTCATGTCAGTAATCCAGTGCTAACTGAAACATCTTGGCTAATGTAGTAGATATATTGGAGGTTGGGAAGAAGCATGTGGGAAGACAGGAAAAAGCCCTCGTGAGCACTGAGAGCCCAACACATGAGTGAAATTTGCAGGTGACTAGCAGTCTCTGCTTTAATGAGATATTTCCATAATATAAAGGGCTAATGATTACATCTCATGGCTCTCACTAACAAGGGAGAACAGTCCCTTCCAGGCCTCATCCTCTTTTGAGGGCAGCATGTTCTATCCTTGGGAATACTACTCAAATCCATTAACCACATGACATGAAGGCAGACCAGCTTCAAGTGGAGTCTAGAACAGATGTAGAGGTATGTAACCTCTGGGGCCACAGAAACCAGATAATATTTTAACCAGCACCCTGATCTGGTGTCTACCAGAGCTACTGATTCCTACACTGAGGTGGGCTCAGTAACCACCCGGTGGTAGACAGACATGGAGCTGGGAATGGTGGAGCATGCCAATAATCCCAACATTCTGGGATGCTGAGGTTGGAGGACCATAAATTTGAGTCCAGTATGGGCAAACAGGCAACTTGATAAGACCCTGGCTGGAAAAATATCATTAAAAAGGCTGAGAATGTAGCTCACTGTGAAAGTCCTATGTTTAATAGGGACTGGCCAGGAGGAAGGTCAGAGTTTAAGTAAGATGCCTAAACAGGTATCTTAGAACCCATGCCATCAACTCATGTGACTGAATGGGAGATGTTCTTATGATCATTAAACAGAGAAGGCAAAGGCCAAGGTTGAATCATGAGAGAGTTAGCTTAGGTGCATGATAAAATGGGCACTGACCACATGAAAACTCGATCAGTGATGACTGGAAAATAAAGAGAGGCAATTTTCTAACAGTTAAAATTTTTGTAATGTATACAGTTGCCCACTTTGGAGTTAAAATAGCATGGGATGAGAATATATGAGGCTTATGGGTTGGGGTAAAGGTGTAAACCATTCATGGCAGTGAAAGATACAAAAGTAACAAGAACAAAAGGGGAGGAGCAAGCCTCTTTTCCTTCCTTATAGTGTATACAGGCTACCTGTCCTAAGGCAGGTGTAGAACTCACACTCTAAATCCCAGCACCAGACAATGAACCAATTGCAAACTCTAGATTCCACCACTTCTGAAAAGCCCACTGTCCATGAGCACATGAGGCTTTGTGGGGACATCCAGACACAAACCGTAACAGATGTCAATGATGGATTCTGGGATAGAGGCACATGGGTGAATATACGGCAGCAGCACAATGCATAAAAATCCTTATGTTGATAAAAACACCCACCAGAGAATCTCTGTAGAGAACACAGAATTACTCAGCATCAGCCCAAGGGCTGGACTTACCTGTGTAGAAAGGGTGTGGTCATGATGGCAGGGATAGAGGTTAACTCGCAAAGAATTACCTACCTACTGCTACCATCAATTATTCAACCTGCGAGAAATAGAAAGTAGCCCCTCACATAGCATGATTTCTTGACAAGACACACCAGAAACATGGCAGAAAATTGACTGTACCGCATGCTTTTCACTTAAGAGGCCCAGTAATTCAATATTTTCATTTTATATTACTACATAGAAAATCATCCCTAATGCCTTGAAACAATGACATTTATTTTGCTCATAAATCAGCAGCACCTCTCTGCCCCACTGCATAGCGATTGGAGCAGCTGGAAGGGTGGGGCGGGAAACATCTGGATGATCACTGGCTCTCTCACACTCACACTCACACTCACACTCACATACCCACCTGTTTGTGAAGGCTGCTCTCCACTGGGACCTCAGCTGGGTCTGTGACTAACACCTTCATGTAGTTTGCTGGACTCAGTATCACCATGCTCTGAGACCTCAGTGTTTGATCCTTTTCCACTGGATCCTACATAAAGTCATAAGGAGCAGGCACACCCACTTCCAGCTAAAGAAGGGGAGGAGTGGCAACAGATCATGAGACACACTGGATCAGTCATGCACTGCGACACGAACTGCTACCCAGAGGGAAAGTGTGACCTTGAAAATGATACCATGTAATATACGCACTAAGTCACCCACTGGTGGTTTGCCTTGTGTGCCAGTAAACTAAGAAGTCCCAAACTAAGGAGTCGTCTAGGGCCATACCACCCTGAATGGGCCTGATCTTGTCTGAACCTGAGGAATGATGTTGGAATGAACATACTCAACTACCACTTCCAGGGAAATATTTGGAGAATTTGTGCTTCTCATCTTGAATGGTGGACCTATGGATTTCAAGGTCTTGATTCTCAGAGAGGGAGCAATTCTATCAAGGAACAACCTAGAGTCTCCGTTAACTTACAAAATCCAGGTGTTGCCCAAGACTCCTCACTCTGAGCTTAGCCTACAAACAGAGAAGTCTTCACCCTGGAAGACCTAAAAGGTCCTTATTATTAGATGAAGGTCAAATGGATATTACACATGGGTCAAGCAAGATGTTTAGAAACCAGGTGATCCACTTGGACATTTCATGGCGTTTGCCTGCTCAAGTCTGGTAGCAGATACAAAAGGCAGAATAGCCACAGACAGAAACTGTAGCCAGAGTTTAGGACTCTGCAGATATAAGATGTATCCTACCTGCCCTCTCAAGCTTCCCAGTCTTTTAGAAGTAGTATAAGAATATAACAAGAACCATATTGTAATATAATTTGCAGTGGTTTTTCTTTCTTAGTAGCATTCACTTGAATGCTATGTCTTACATCCAAAGCATGGCTTCAATTAAAACAAAAACAAAAACAGGAAATGTAGAAAGAAGTTGGAATTCAAACTCGCTGGACATTGAAGGAATTTTAAAACCCTTAAGTTGACACCTTAGAATGTGGGAAGATATTTAAGAGAAAAAGCCTAATGTAAGATGCACTTCCGGAAAGCCACTGAGTCTGTTGTATGAAGGAACACTGCGGGGTGCTGGAGCTCACAAGCAGGTGATCCCTGCAAACCAGACAAGGGTGGTTATGGGGGTTAAGCCCAAGTGGATGGACTGAGAGATCAGAGAGGTGGTGAGCAGGTAAAATCTTGGTACTTAGATTTAGGATATGCATGAGGAATAAACGGTGACTCTCTTCTTGGACCAGCAACCAGAAGATTGGGGTACCACTCATGAGTCAGAGAACACTGAATGAAAACCACATTCGGTTCTTCTGGAGGGAAATGTGTATGTGAGAATCAAGAGATGTTTGTTTAACCATTTAACTTTGGGGCTGTCATCAGCCATTTGAGAGCTCTCCAGCAAAATAATGCATAGGTAAATGCAGTAGGGTCCAGAGAAGCGGTCACTGGAGAGAATTTGGGAATCATGTGTGCACAAATTAATAAATGCTTATTCGAGTTCCAGAGATGGATGGACTCACATAGGACAGTTTGAAGGAGATGTCATCCCAGGAGCCAGCCCTCCCTGATGCCAGGATTTAACAGTTGGGTCATGAAAATATATTTATAAAAGGAGACACTAGAAAAACATTCACAGAAGACAAGGAAGGATATAAGAGGAATGGGGTGGGCACTGGTATTGAGTGATGCCGATCCAGTGTGTAAGACAGGGATGATTAGTGATGCTTTTAGGAGTAGAAGGGCTGGATGCTTCCATTGTGCAGGACAGGAAGGAAGAATGTGAGGGAATGGCTGCACGTTTTTTCAGCTGGAAGAGGCAGGACAGAGGGGATGACTGAGGAAAGGGAGTGAGCCCTGCATTTTGGTTTCTTTTGTCATGATTTCTTTTCCTCCTGTCTCTGTCTCCACATCTTTTTATCTCTAGAGAATTAAGCAAGTTCAGATGTCATTCAGGAGAACTAAGTGTTGATGAGTAGTCAACAGAGAAAAAAGATAGGAAATCTGGAATTTGCTAGAGTGACTTTTGATCTTCCATGTGCAGCAAATGGCAATGGGACTAATAATCGGTTAATCTGTTCTTTCTCTTCTAACTTTGAGTGTGTGCAGTGCCTTAATGTGAAGTATTTTGGAAAAAATAATTCCTACACAAAGAGAAAGAAATTAAAAATTAAATTCTGGCGATTACCACAAAATAATCCCAGTTTGATGCTGATTTTTAGGCTCAGTATGGGTTTTCTTTCCAAGTCTTCAGATTGCATCATATTTCACAGTAATGGTGAACAATTACAAGTTAAATGTACAGGAAGCTATTTCTGTAAAGACATAACTCACTGGATAATCATATCTGAAGCCCAATGTAAAGGCATTCATTAAAGATGGTGCCAGTGGAACCATCTCACCACATTCACATGCCCTGTATTTCTAGGGAGGAGGAGCTTCCACTTAAACACATAGCTACCAGGAAAATCGGAACTTTCCATTAGACCATGAATTATGTTAGAATGGAAAATCCGTGAATCAGCCAGACATCTCTATCATTCAACCCCCTTATCATATCCATTGGGAAATTCTTAACTATTTCACCCACTCGTAACTTCATGCACAAAACATACACCTCTCCTGTAGCACTTAAGGAATATGTGGCAGATTTTTATTTTCAGTTTCAAAGATGAAGCCATGAGGGCTCTACAGCTTCTCGTTTGTATCTGTATCCTCACAGCCTCTATCGCTTGCTCCCTGTTATTGAATGAGGGAGAGTTAGAGAAGAAGACCAAACAAGGAGAACAGGAGAGGAGAAAAGGAAGACCAGAAATAAGAAAATGAGGAAGGAAAGAAGGAAGAGGATAAAGAACAAAAATAAAATAATGGCAATGCAGTAGTATCATGGCCAGAATGGCTCGTGATAAAATAACTGACCAAAATAAAAACATGTAATTATATACTTGATCGAATTGACCAGTGTTTTACACTAAAAATCAAAGACTATTTCACTAGGCACATATTTATTAAATTGCTACTCTACACCAAGCACAGGGGTACTATAGTATACATTATGCAAAGAAGAACAAAGTACCTTCCCTTTTGGATTTCTGTGTAGGGAAAGTACTCTTGATACATTACAGTAGTTCTCCCTTACTGATGATTTCCCTTTCTGCAGTTTTAATTTCCCATGGTCAACCATGATGTTAAGTGGAAAATCCCAGAAATTGAGAACACACATAAGTTTCATTGCAGCAAGCACATTTCTGCAACAGTTCTATTTCTATTGTTGCTGTTAATATTTTACTGTGAATAGTAATTGATAAACTAAACTTTGTGTATATAGATATAAGAAAAACAAGATACAGAGAGAATTTTGTTCTCTTTGTGGTTTCAAGCATCTACTAGGAGTTGTGGAAAAAAATCTCGCTCAAATAAGAAAGAAGGACTTTAGTTACACAAGTACTGTGGGGAAAAATAGAGCAGAGTTTTCTAGGCTGGAAACGCAAGGGTGAGGCCTTGCAAATTAAAAATGTGTGGCTGAGGTAAGATTCACGCAAAAAGTGCTTGAAGAGGAGAGTCTCAGGTAGGTGCTGTAGGGCAGCACTGAGGGAGTAGTCAGGGCCCTGGAGCCCTCCTGAGTCTAAAGTAGAGAGGTGAGAAAGGAGGTCATGAAGGAGATAGCACAGGAGAGCCAGACAGTTGTGTAGACTGTTACCCAGGGAGCGGGACGGCCTTGGAGGATGTTCAGCCGAGAAGCAATGCAACTGCTTTACACCTTGAATTACTTACATTTAATCTAGTATTTTTATTTAGAATGCATGCATCTGAAAACTGGATTTCAGAGAACCAAAAAATGTTAAGTCTCTCTGGACTAAATAATGTTAAGCTCTGAAGCGTTTTAATATAAAGGATTATTTAAGCCTATCAAAGATGCATTTGAGAAAAATAGAACAGTCCGCTGATCTCTGTGACATGCATTGTATACGCAGATAAAGTTCAGAGAAAATACCCAAGAAACACTTTTCCTCTAAGTCTGTTCTCTCCATGACAAGTCTCCTGGCATGGACAAGGACTCCAGGACCCCTGAGTCCAAGTCTGACTGAGCTGTTGGCTGCCACAGCTGAGGTAAGCACACAGAACCCTGGTGTGTAGCAGGATTGACCCAAGTATGCCACAGGATTGCTGTGAGGATTGGAAGATTTAATATGCATAAGGTACTTAGAGAACCACATTTGGTGTACAATATGCATTTATTTAACATTGTCACAATGGTTATTGAGAACACCACCAGCAGCACACCCACTTTCCTCTTCAATAGAGGCATTGTAAGGGCATCTGACTTCCCAGAGAAATTTGAGGGCTTCTGTGCTAGACCACCTTAGTGGTTTGCCAACTGCTGTCTGGTCTGGCCTCTGGCTTTCTTTGGATTTTTCCAACATGTTAATTAGTCCCCACCCTGGGGCTACTGTGTGAGCTCTTGGCTCTGGCAATACTTCTCTATGAGGTGCTTGGTATCACATTCCATCTGTTTCTCAGATTTTGGTTGCAAAGCCAGTGCTCAAAGAAATGTCCTTGACTCACAAGCAGTCACTCTCTTTTGGCTCACTCTGTTTGGTACTCTTGAAATATTTGTCACTTTCTAAACTTCTTTGTAATCTTCTATTTCTATCTCGATTAATTTTAAGTGAGTCTATTCAGAGTAGCAAGAGCCGTGCCCACATACCATATATGATAAATGAACATTTTTCAAATGAATGAGAAAACATGTGAAAAGTCAACATTTTCATTGCCTTACTTTCAAGTTCTCTGCCCATCCTTTGCATACTAAACTCTACAATTTTCAGCATTGTCCCAAGTGAGGACATGGCTTAGGCGACCTCAAACCTGTACTGCTACAGTCAGGATCACAGTGCCCAGTGGACTGTCAGCCACCCCGAGCATCATATGCCTAAGTGAAGAACTCGTTTCTCTCCAATATTTTATTAGACTGTATAATTAGACAATTTTAAACAAAGTTTCATAATTAGACGACACAATCTGCCTGTATAGTTTCAATAAAATTCAAACAAAATACCCAGAAGCAATCGTCTCTCTTTGCACACCCTAAACTTGCCATGTACTCACAGAATACCTCTTATTACCTCTTAGATGCAACAAAGATTACAGTTTGGGAAAGACTTGAATAGATTCAATAAATTGAAAAACATCTCCAGATGATTTGTGTTTCATTTTATTTTGCTTAGGTTTTGTTTTTGATTTTTTTTTTGTTTTACAGATGACTTTAAATGCAAAATAAATACTAAATTTTCCATAAGTTATTCACAAAAAATATTTGCCTATCTTCAAAGAGCAACTGTCACATGTCCTTTTTCAAAAAAAAAAAAATAAAACCAATTTATATGAACTGCACTGAGGTGAGTCCACCCCTCCTCCCATGAAGTCCCCTTACCTTGGA
>RJWM01047050.1:0-12051 GCA_004363535.1 Dasyprocta punctata
AAAAAAAAAATGTAGTTTGACTGGTTTCAGAAGAGGAATAAAACAGAAAGCAAGTTTTTGCCACAAAATGATTTTTGAGAAGTCAGAACCATAGCATTATGAAACGAGGGTTGCCTTCTAGTTATTATTTTCTGTACTGTTTTCTGTTTGCCGCGATTCACGAAGCTCAGGGAGGGTATGCTTCCCTAACAGCCACAGGGCTCCAGAAGTCATTTTTCCTTATTGTGTCAAGGTCGCCTTTCCAAATTCTGGAGCTGGAGACCGAGTCAGGGCACTGCTTGAGATACCACGCCCGCCTCCTGCCTGTTCGCGCATGCGCCGCCATGCTCCGGTGAGCCGGGAGCATCAGTCTGTCTGCCTGGAGCGTCCGTCTGTCCGTCCGTCCGTCAGTCAGTTGAACGCGGGTTCCGAGGCTCGGCTTTGCGGCCGCTGCGATTTTCCCTGCGCTGAGCCAGCGGAGCAGGGGCCGGGCCGAGGCGGGGACGGAGCTCCGTGCGGGCTCCACCGAGTCTGGCGGCGGCGCCCGCATCCCCTGGGGGCTGTGGCCCGGGCGGGACTCAGAGCGCCTCGATTCCTCCCCCTACCCCTGCCCTTGCCCCTGGGCGGCTCAGGTGGCCGAGGAGCCCGCGGCACTGGATTCGTCTCCTCTGTGGCGCACGGAGTCGATGGACCGACGGGCCGGCACACGCAGTGCGGGGCCCTCGCGGAGCCGGTGAGCGCCGGCCGGCGATCCTGGTTACCGGGAAGCCCACGTCCACGCACGACCACGCGTCTTCCTCTCAGATCCGCCCCGGACGTACAGGCAGACCGGGAAACCGACCCTACTTGCAGCCTTCCAGAGGTTAGGATCCCGGAGGTCTCCGCCACCCTGCCCCGCCGCAGGTCTCCCGGCCCCTCCTCCTGGCCATCCCAGCTGCTCCTTTTGATGTAGGGGAAGGAAACTCTGGACCTACTATATGTGCAGTACTAGTTCGTGTTCTCTAAAATCGAAGAATGAATTTTAGAAATGACGGAGGTTAAGAGCAGAAATAATTATTGAGAGAAAGAAAGCGTCTGTCTGCGAGACAGAAGGGGTCCTGAGTGGGTTGGTAAAGACTTTGTCTTTTCTAGTGACTTTTAGAGTAAAACCATGATGGGTAAAACTGAGAACTTGCAAGGCAGACGGGCATGAGGTGGGACAAAACTGTGGTCAACCAATAAGATTAATTGTTTGGGTAAAATTGATCAAACAGGGATAAATGGTGAAGTGAGAGTCACACGGCAAGCAAGCCTTCTTTTGCATCAGTGACCTTTCTGTAAGGGGTTGGGTTGGTAATTCTTGGCTTCTCAAGGTGATCCATACCTAATCCCTGAGGTTTCTACTTAGGGTGTGTTTGCATTTGTTTTGCCTTCTGTGTTGAGATCTGGCCCACAGCAAGAGGTGTGTGTCTCTTGCAAGGTCGCAAGATATCTGGTCTGCTGTGGTGGCTCCTTTGGGGCCTAGCCCTGTCTGACTGCCTATAATATTTTTAACTAACTCAGCTGCCTGTGTCGCTTTGACCACGGTCTTCCCTGCGCTCCCTGAAGTCAGACCTGGCGTTTGAACATGGCGTCCTCAAGACAGCAATGTGGGCAGCAGCGCTGGACCAGCCCCCCAGGACTCTCCGGGGTTCTGCTGTCCACCACTTGAGTGGCATCACCTTGTTTCGGTGACCCCAGGGTTCCTTCCAGGCAACAGGTAGGGGCCGCTCAGTGCCAGCAGGCAGGCTGCAGGCCTCCTCTTCACCTTCCGGACGTGCGGCCATGGCAGGCGGTGGGTGAGGTGGTGCCGGTGGGGAGCAGGACGCTTCAGGGCCCAGCAGGCCGTGCTGTGCGCAGGGCGCTGTCCCGCGGACCGCAGTGGGAGGCAGGGAGCCTCTGCCATCCTGCCGCCCTAGTGGCCTCTCCCTGGGGAGGAGGGGTCGGGGCAGGGCAGGCTCGCGGGCCCTTCTTGTGAGGCAGGCTGAGGGCGCAGGATCCGGGAGGATGACGGCACCGCCTCCTCGGTCAAAGGCTTTATCTGGAACTTTCAGCTTAAGACCCCGGCAGACCGGTGTTCCTGGAGCAAAACTGGGCCCATCTGGTGGGCACACTTGCTGAGCCTCAGGGTCTCTGTGTTTCTGTGATTTTTAGTGGGTCCATCCTAGTCATGATGCCCCGGATTGCGGTCTTCCTGTGCTTGTTTGGGGAGCAGCTCAGGAGGAGGATTAGAAGGTATGTCCCAGCTGAGGTGTGAGGTCTTCAAGACTTCCTCTAGTATTGACTGCATTGTGGGGTTGTTGGGGGGGAGCTTTCAACTGATGTTTTGTAGGTGAGAGGAGGGGGAGGTGCACAGGAGTACCTGCCTGCCTGGCTCTGCTATACCAGAAGCCTGCCCTTCCTGTAGAAAGGGGTGTGACCCACAACTAACTCGAATAGTACAATGCCAAGGGCATTCGAGGCCAGCATACCTTTCTTTGCAGCCACACAAGGTCACATTCTGCCCCGGGGACAAACTTCTTCCCCAACCCAAGGTCAGTGATCTTGATACTTTCTTGGGAGTCCAATAAGATGTTATGTGGTTTCCAGGTCTCTGTGGACAAAACCCTAGCCGTGGCAGTGCTGCGTGGTGCCTGCAACTTGGAGGAGGAATCTCTGTGTCCTCCTCCTCTGGTAGCACATTGGTGACCCCCTGGACATGTTGCCTCGGGTCTCCCACACTCTCGTGTTCTACAGTTTTATAAGTCTCAAAGACCTCCAGCAGTTGGATGACTAGGGTACTGTAGATCCTTTAAGAGCTCTACCTCAGCAGTAATGAAGGTGGGTTCCAGTTTCTCTTTTTGCAGCACCTTTATGGCCACAGACGTCCCAGTGGTAAGATGTTCTGCAGGGAGGATCTTGGCAAAGCTGCCCTCACCAGTGGTGTTCAACACTTGGTAGTTTTATGTTACACTGTTTCCACCGGGGCTGGCTTGATAGTTCTGAGCAAGCTCTTCCCATGGGAGCCCAGCCCTGATGATATTTCGTTATGCTCAACACTCAGACTATTTCATAACTGACAGACATATGACAATGGGAGTTGTTTCCCTTCTACAACCCAGGAAACAGACAGCAGGGAAGGGGCCAGGATCCTCATGTCCCATTCAAAGGCACCCACATGACCCGACTGCCTGCTATTAGGCTGCACTTCCTAGAGAGTTCAGGGCGGCCCTAGTCGCAGGCTTGTCAACCAAGCTTTCAACACATGGGCTTTATGGGGTATTTAAGATCCAGACCGTAAAACCATCATAAACAAGTTTTCCTTCCCAGAGGGTGCAGGAGGGATTAGGAGGTGAAGACTGCCAGACATTGTTTTCTGCCTGCCCACCTGTCCTGCTGTTGTCTGTGGCAGGGGCCCACACGACAGTGCAGAACCTCACACCTGGCAGGTCCTGGAAACTATGGGCTGAGGTACACTGCGAGGGGCTGGGGCATATCAGGCAGTTCTGTGTGGGGGACCCACAGCCACATGAGCTAACAGAGTGCCAGCTGGGATTTGCCTGTGGGTCACAGGAGGCCATCAGGAAAACCAGAGAGGCACAGAATGCAAGTGACAGTCAGTCACAGTGCTCAGAAAGACGCGGGGGGCCCCAGATGCCGAGTAGAGAGCACTAGGGATGGTGGGACTCTGGCAGGCCAGAGAACCCATGCTCTTTCCAGGGTTTCTGCTGATCGTTACCCTTGTAGATGAGCCTGGGCTCCCACGAGTCTGGAATGCAGGTCTCAGTATTTGTGTGCTGTCTCTGAATAAATACTGGGCACTAAGTCAAAGTTTAATAACAAAAATATGTCAGAGCCAACAGTGGTGGCACACACCTGTAATCCCAGCCTTCAGGAGGCTGAGGTAGGGGGATTATGAACTGGAGGCCAGCCTGACCTACATATGCAATCAAGCTCAAATTGCACTGCTTTGTGAGACCCTGTCTCAAAAGATAACAGGCACGAATGTATGTACCCATATGTACATATATCTCAGGAAAAATGAAACACAGCACTCAACTCAGTGGCATCCAGGGACTGGATTTGTGATGTCTGCATTAGAAATCAACTGTTACATCTCTACCTAAAGACAGCAATAATAAAAACTGACATCTGAGCCAGGAGCAGTGGTACTTACCTGTAATGCCAGCTTCCTGAGAGGCTAAGACAGGAGGACCACAAGTTCAAGGCTGCTTTGGCGAACTTAGTGAGACCTTGTCTCAAAATAAAAAACAGTGAAGGGCTGGGAAATTATCTTAGTGGTAGAGCAGCTGTGGGTAGCATCCTCAGTACCACCCAAAATCTAAACAAAATAGAAAGGCTGTCATAGGCTTCCTGGGCTTAAGTCCTTATATGAAGCACCTCATGTGGGTCATTTTAAGTATCTCAGAAACCTTGTGGTAAACCATTGTACTCCTAAAGGCATGGAGGAGGGTTCAGTCCCTGGTCAGGGCATCAACGTGTGGGCCCCATGCTTGGTCTTCGTTCACACATGAAAAGTGTTCCAGACCCTCAGAGGTTCCTAGAACTGCATCTCTTTATCTCCCATTCCATGCCACTGCCTTTGAAGTTGTGAAAATCTTGGCAAAACACGTGTGCTTATTCTTTTGAGTTTCTTGATATGTGGAGGGAGCTTCATAAGCTACAACCTTAATTGTGCAGGGATCCTACCTTCTTATCCCTTGTGTCCATCATGAGGCAAGTATTTTCACAGGGATTCAATTGACATTTCTAGTTGGTGGAGTCAGTGATCCTTTTTTCTCTTTCATTTTCAAGGAAATCATCCATTTGGTTTGACATCAGAATTGTCTAAACTGGGCCCTGAGAATGCTAACATTGTAAGATAGGAGAACAGTAAGGTGTTCCTACTGGGAACCCCTCCCCACCCAAAAAACCAGTAACAACTCAGATTTGCAAGCAGAGTGAACAGGGTGTTTACAGGGTCCTGGTTGGGAATGCAGCCAAGCACTGCTGAGGAGCAGCACTCGTGTACTGAAGTCCTTCGTGTGGATCCGTATTTTGGCTGCTGGGCTTCATCATGCCTAGCAGGTGCTGCTCTCTGACTCATTTTGTTGTTGATTCTTTTCATTTTTATTTTTCGCCTTATAGAAACTCTGCTGAGTCAAGAAATTTCTGTGGTTTTTACTGCTTTGCCACTCAAAAAGATAAATGTTAGCCATTTGTAGGAAAATGGATGCACCTTGAAACCATAATGTTAAGTGAAATAAGTCAGACACACAAGGTTGAATATTGCATGGTTTCTCTTATGTGAGAGACTCAAACTATAAACAAATTAAAGAGCAAATAAAGGACAGATAATAGAAAACAAGGAGATAGAACTTTTGCAAAATGGAAGTGGACAAAGAGTTTGAGTGAGGGGAGGGGAGAAAAGGGTAAGGAGAATAAAAAAAGAATTAAAATGTGTTATGCATATATGTATCAACTCCCCTTAATGAATGTAATCATTACATGCTGCAAACATGTACTACTACAAAGCTTAAAAATGGAGAAAAACAAATGGATATCGTGATAGTTACCTGATTGTGTCAGTCTGAGTCAAAAGTCCAACTAAATTGGATCAGCATAGTTCTGGGTGTGGCTGAGAGGATTTACTGAAGACAGAAAGCCCACTCACCCTGGGTAGGGTTGTTACGTGAGTAATGTAAAAGGGAAATGAAGCAGGAAGGCTTGCTTCTGTTTCTTCAGAGGTGCTCTAGCATTCACTTTCACTTTAGACACTGTCTCCTGGCTTCCAGTGCAGACCCTTCAGCCTTCCATCACAGACACTTTGGCCTCTTCATATGGACTTGCACAGGACACTACAGTGAACTCCAGGCCCTTGACTGAGTCCTTCAGAGCTCCAGACTGCCCTTTTGCACTCTCCATACCTTACTCTCTGGATGGCTATTGTAAACCAATTTTTTTTTCAATTTTAAAGATAGTAAAATCCAACAAAACACAACAGAATGAAGTCAATCAAAACAAAGCAGTAGAACTGGTACAGAACTTCCAAGAAAGATACTATGAAAACAATAGCTACTATAGCATATCTTACTATTTTCAGAATAGTTGACCTTTCCAACAGGTATAGTAAAATCCAATCCAAACCAAAACAAAACAAAAAACACAATAAAACCAATAAAAACAGAGTATAAAATAAGGCCAAAAAAAATTAATCAGAATAAAGCAAAACAATGAGAACAATATTGGGCCTCGAAGACAAGACAGAACAGAATCCCCAATTATTGCTACATTGTGTACTGTCATCTTCCAAAGAGATGCTCAGGTTGTCAGCCCCAGGCCTACAAAATGAACAAAACAATACTAGCATTCGGTTGTTTTATGTACCCTAGTTGCTATCAATGTAGCCAGACCTCTGAATGAGCAGGTTGCTTTATGGGGGGCGGGGAAGGGGGGAGCTTTGTCCTTGATTCTTAGCCCACATGCCAGTAGTTGTATGGGGGTGGGGGGTGCATTTTCTCTTCCTGGGGTCCACGCTGGTCATGCAGGCCCCTGAAAGGCTGTCTTACTTGTGTCCTGGTTGGAGGTGCTCAGCAGCTGTAAGCCAATTTTGTAAACCCATATATACTCATATACCTTGTGTGAACTCTGTTTCTCTAATGAGCACTGGCAGATGCAGATATTTATCATCAATTTTCAAATTCCCAGATCTTTAGCACATTTTATTACTGAGGGTCAAGCTAGTAGAATTCCAATCTGAAAAAATCTGAAAATAAAAATTTCATTTCTTAGAGCGTAAATAATCCAAATGCACCTAACTTGTATAAATTGTTTCTTCAGAGAAGTAGTCCCATGTCCTCCTCTGCCTCCAACATATATTATTTTTTCTACAGCAAAATACTGCAGTAGTATTTTATATGTCCTATCCTTGTCCATCTCTCAGATAAATTTAATTATCATCCATTGATTTTTCTACATTAGTATTACTGTGATTTCCTCAGCAATCTTCATACCATATTTTTTCTAAGAGAGCATTGTTTTTTGTTCAGATTCTTCAGGGATATGAATTTTCTTATTAACAAAATTTATATCTAGTGTTAAATTTAAATATTTTTGACAGAATTGTGTATTCTAAAGACATGGGCTTTAATGAATAGTGTAAACTAAAAATTATTTTAATTACAATAAAATTTTCTTTGTTCAATGCCCTAATATCTTTAGAATTCATTTTCCTAGTCCTTGTGTAAACATCAATTTATATGAAAAATGATTGCTTTAAGTGACTTAATTGTTCCATGTATAAATAGGGTAAGTCTAGATTCACACTAAATCCATGTATAGAGTGCCATGATATAGAAAATTAATACACAAAATATTTTTTCTTTATAAACAAAATTTTCTGGTTTAAAATGTTTAAGACAGTGAAAAAAAATAAGGTAAAATGTCAAGATCCATTTTCTCATTAAGGGGTCCTTTATCATTTCACATCCATGTACCTTATATATGGTTTAAAATAATGGTTCTAAACTGTAATTTGAGAATTTTGGAATTCAAGATCATTCAAGGGTTCCAAGCAGTCGAATAATACTAACTGTTCTTTGTTGTTTTTTTTTCATTCTTTTCTAAGTATGTAGTGGAGTTTTTCAAAGATGAAATATGTGATAATGCCATAGTTCTAATGATGTGTGGGGCATAACTGTAATTGCTATTAGAATGTATATGGAGTCTTGTATTTTAAATCTTTCAGGTTTAATTTATAATATAGCAAATATTATTAGATATGACATGCTTAAAATATCTGAGAAGTCAGAATATCAGAGTGAAACCAATAGCAAAGTATAGCCTCTCTGGGACCTAGAATGAAGACATCTGGAAAACAACAATTTGGCGAAGAGAAAAAAGAAGTACACCTCTGGGAATTGGGAGCGCACTGACAGGAAAACTAGAAACTACAGAGAAATTGAAGAAACAGCACAACACAGAGAAAAGAACAAAGCTACTTGGAAAGCTCACTCCAGCTCCCAGGGAGCTGACACAAGTCCAGACAGTGTTATTAGCTGCAGGGAGAAACCACAGACCAGGTCAGCAGTGCTAATTCCAAGAGAAGTCCACAGTTCTTGTAAACTGCAAAACCAGCATGGGGTTTTACTCAGAAAGTGACTGCATAGCAGGCTAGAGTTGGAAAAGAAATCCAGTGCAGTGTTTGCCATGTTTGATCAGGAACCATTTGGGGAAGGGGTTGTTTTAAGACTGAGTCACAGAACAACTGTGTAATAGCCATACTTCAAGGTTTCCAGTGTTACCCTACTACAGTCACTAAGTGGGATATAGCAATAAGAGGCTGTTGTGGAGAGGACACAGGCTAGACACAGACTACTCGAGAAGTTTAAACTAAGGCTGGGAAGGACATGGAGCCCATCCTCTGAGGTGAGAAGCCACATGGGCATGGGTTTCTTCCAGAGGGGTCAGGGTCTGAAAGTGCTGACATTATGTCCAGTGGACTGCTTGATGAGCCCCTCCCACTCCGCTACATACATCCAGCATAGAACTCAGTGACATGTTTCTTTTTCTACCAGTGTGAACAAGAATGCAACTCAGGTTGGATCGTTGTAACAGCATAGAGTACAAAAACGGAGGGACCTCTGGAGCCTCACAGACCCACAGACCATAAAGCTTGGTGGAGAAAATCATGATTTGGGGTGTAGAGAGGGACAAGGAAAGTGGAAGTTGGTGGAGTGACTACAGCCATAGGGTGGACGTCATTGATTGACCATGCCCAGCAGGAAAGGCAGGGCAAGATTCACACACAAAAACGTGAGTATGAAACAAAATAGGTCTTAGCAGTGACTTGTTATCACTCCCCTATTTGTGCTGGATTCCAACACCGCACCCTAAAAAACACAGAGGCTTTGTTTTGGGCATTTTGGGTTTTTGTCTGTTTGATTTTGGTTTTTTTGGAGGGTAGTTGTTTTTTGGGATTTGGAGCTTGGAGGGTTTTTTTTCTCTTTTAACTTTTTTTTGTTCTGTTTTTTCTTGTTTCTTTTTCTTGTTCTTTTCTGTTACTTTTATCTAGTTCTTTTAATTTCCTTTTACTTCTTAATAGAATCCTTTATCTCATTTTTCTTTCCTCATGTTTCTTGTCCTTATTTTTCAGATTTTGCTCATTCTCCTGTTCCCTATCACCTCTATCATTAGTACCATAACCATTAAACTGTTAATCTTTAGACATTTAGTTAAATCTATTCTATTACTGTTCAGTTCTTTTCTATTATCAGAGATACAGTTGTTCATTTAGTATATATATATAGTACATCACTATTTGGTTTGTCTTTGTATTTAATTACAGATCTCTTTTTCTATGATGAATGGTGCTATATTATTGGTTCTTTTTTTAAGAGTAGGAAGAATTTATTGAGAGAAAGAAAGCTTCTGTTTGAGACGGACAGAAGGGGGCACCTGATTGGTTCTTATGTATGTCAGTACCCAGTTTGTCATTGACTCTGTTATTGTTGGTAATTTAGTTGTTATTGCATAATGGCATAGTTGTTGCTATTGATTTTTTTGTGTATGCCAATAGCTGAGTTGTCTTTGTATCACTAACAATAGGATAGTCCTTTCCTGGAGAAATAGTTGTTTGCTTGATTACACTATAGCCTCACCTCCCAAATTAATGGTTGTGGTTGGATCGTGGGATAGGGGCAAAGGCCTGCAGTTAGCTGTGCCCAGAGTGCGTGGCTGAAATACAGAAACTAATCAAAGATATCTTCATATAAGGAATAAAGTGTTTCTCAAACTTCAGCACACACACTTGCACACACACCAACACACACACACATACACACCCAACAGAAATAGGAGAACACAAAGTATACATCCTAAAACTCCCAACTCCCCCAAAGCCTATCCATGGGGCATAAGAGGCAGGAAATCAAAAGCCACACACCTGAATTACTTGAAATGATAAAAGAAGAGCTAAAAAACATATCAATAAGGTGCTCAGTGTGCTCACAAAAGTTATAACTAGACAACAGACTTAAGAAAATGATCATGGAGTTTACAGAAGACACTAGTAAAAAGCTGGCTGAACTAAATAGCACAAAAGTACAGTATTAGAGTACATGAGAAGGTACCAAACAGAAATCCAGGAGATTAAAAATTTGTTTGAAAGCACGAGCAGCAGAAGTGACTAATGTGAGGTCAGTGTCAGAGTTGATGCCAGTGACCATATACTCAGACATATCTTAAAAATGATAAGAGAACACAAAAAGTTGTCACTGCTAGATGACACAAAGAATATTAACCCAAGATTAATTGGAATTAGTAAAAGATCAGAGGATGGCATAAAAAACTGTTTAGAGAAATAAAAACAGAAGACTTCCCAAATATGGGGAAATAATTTAATATATAGATAAATGAAGCAAGCAGAACTCCCACTAACCACAATGAGAAAAGAGCCTCTCCACAAAACATCATAGTCAAAACATAAGAAGTCCAACACAAAGATACAATCTTAAAAGTTTTAGAGGAAAGAATACTTTCCAAGGTAAATCGTTAGAATTACAGCATGTGTCTCAAAACAGGAGAGCTTAGAGTGAGGTTTTTTAAATGCTAAAAGAAAACAACTTCCAACTCAAACCCTGCAAAACTGTCTTTTAATATCAATGGAGAAATAAGGTCTTGCCATGACAAAAGCACATTAAGAAAATTATGATCTCCAAATCAGCACTCCAAAAAAATTCTCAAGGATATCCTAGTAAGAGACAATGAAGGCAAAAATGCCAAAATGTCTAATAGAAAAAATACATTAGACAAGGTAAACAGTTAAGCAGGATGGGGGAAAAGGGAATTAACAAAAGGGAAATAATGCAATCACAGGAATAAGTCTAAAGGTATTAGTAATAACTTTCAACATGAGTGGTTTAGATTTCCCAAACAAAAGACACAAATTGGCAGAATGGCTCAGAAAACAAAACCCAACATGATGTAAATAGAAACACATTTAATCCAAAAACAAATTTATAGACTAAAAATCAAAGGATGGAAAATAACATTCCATGCAACAGGAATTGAAAATAAGCAGGAGTAGCTATCCTATTTTCAAACAAAGTGGACCGTAAGCCAAAGGTGAGAAGAGTGGGCAAAAAAGGTCATTACATATTGGTTAGCAATTCAACAGGCTGAAATAACAATTATAAACATAAATTCACTGAACATTCCTGCACCCAACTTCATAAAGCAAACACTACTGGACAGAGAATATCAGATAAACATTGCACCATCACAGTGGGAGACCTCAATATTCCCTTATCACAAATAGACAAACTAGACCAAAAAATCAAAAAAGAAATATCAAAATTGAACCAAACCTTTGAACAAATGGACTTACTAGATCTCTACAGAGTGTTTTACCTAATAGCAACAGAATACCCATTCTTCTCAGAAGTACATGGAACCTTTTCCAAAATAGATCACATACTAGTTCATAAATCATAAACCGAGTGAATGCAAAAGAATTGAAATTATACTATGCATATTATGAGATCATGGCTGTCTTAGTTACTTTTTTCTCATTGCTGAGACAGAATACCTGACACCCAAAATTAGGGAAAGAAAGGTTTATTTCTTACAGTTCTTGGGAGTTCCAGTCCATACTTAGTTGGCTCCAAGGCAGCATGGCATGGCGGGTCAGCCATTCGTGGCAGCCACCAAACAGCAAGGCATGCTGGTGAGCGAGAAAGAGAGAGAGGAGGAAGACCTGTGTTCCTCCCACCTTACTCTGTATGTCGGCTCCACCCCTGGGCGGGTGCAGCACTCACATCACCAATCCTAGCACTAGACAACAAACCAATCATGAACGCCCAACTTGGCCCCATCCAAATTATGAGTCCTTGGGGGGACACAGGATCAACCAATACATTCCACCCCTGGCCCCCCAAGGACTCATGTATATCCTTCATACCAAAGACATTTAGTCCCATCTTCAAGAGTTTCTGGCTCCTTCTCCTCCTTTAGCTACCAGTTTAAAAGTCACACAGAGAAAAGTTTTCTCTGACTACAGGATTCCACTCCCACCTC
>RJWM01047051.1:0-12103 GCA_004363535.1 Dasyprocta punctata
TGGAAGTCACTCTCACGTAAACCCCGGGGTTATTCCTGGAAGAGTCAAAAACCAGGCAGGCAGCAGCAACCCCTCTGAGACACTTCTGGGGGAAGGGAGTGTGCAAGGCTTGTGCATGCCATACGGATGACCTGGCCATAAAGGAATGAAAGAACATCTCTGGGTAGGCCGCCTGTCCTGTCACTATGGCAACAGAGCTGTTCTGAGGAAAAAGCTATTGCTAGCCAAATATGACTGCTGGTTCCCTGTGAAGCTGATGCTGCTGAAAACACATTGTCCCATCACCAACAGAGCTCAGTCAACTCAAAATCTTCTATACAAAGATTCTAGACTTGCCTGGAATGGCTCTTGGATGAAATTATTGCTGTTCTTCTCCCTCCAATCCATGTGTGTTGTCAATCTTCCTTAAAAGCACAGATTTGATCATGCTGTTCAACAGTTTCTAACTGTCCCACAGCCTGCCCGTGAGATAAAATCCAAACTCCCCAGCATGGCATGCATGACCTTTGTTAATGGTGGCTCATTTCTAGCCCCATTAACCCTTGTCCTCCACTCTGTCCCATTCACATGTCAGCCACCAAGCTTCTCCCTGTTCTCTGATGACACCGCATGTCAGGCCCTTGCATGTCAGGCTTTGTCTTTTTGGAGTACTGTTTGCCACCTTGTTCAGTGATGGCTTTCACCTCACGGTGGAGCCTGCTTCCTCCTTTCCTCCCAGCAGTCTTCTCTTCAGAGAAAGGCTCACATTTCCATGGCACCACTCTGCACACACCACTTATACAGCATGCATCATAGTGTGTTGTAAATATCTGCTTTCCCCGCTTAGATAGTAGGATCCAAAAGGGAAAGGAGCGATATGCCACGTCTTTGTAAAACCCCAGCACCAATCATAGTGCCTGGCATAAGCAGGCTCTGTTCTGTTGATGAATAAATATCCACCTGGGTAAAACAGTACCTAATAAGGGCATGATATCTAGGTAGACATAAATAATTTTGAAGCAGAATTAATGGGCTATTTTATTTTTCTGCAGTTCTAGTATAACAGAAAATGGCCCCTCTAGCCAGTATACTTCAGTTTCTTAGTTGCCCAGGTAATACAGTCCCTGTTGCAGTTCTAGTTGCTTCTGTCTCCTAGGAACGGCTGATCATTGTGATACATAGCTGGTCACTATGATGCATAGTGTAAGAACCAATCAAAAACAGCCAAGTCTGGGATCTCATCTTACTAAAAAGTTTTTGCATGTCAAAGAAATCTCCAACAGAGTAAAAAGAAAACCCACAAACTGGGAAAATATCATAGCCAATTGTCCATCAGACAAAGGACTTCTATCTAAAACATATAAAGAATTAAAAGAAATCAGGCCCCTAAAATTCAAGGACCCAATCCAAAAATGGGCATCTGAGATGAATACACACCTCTCAGAGAAAGAAATACAAATGGCAAATAAATATATGAAAAAATGTTCAACATCAATGGTCATTTGGGAAATGCAAATTAAAACAACGCTGAGATTCCATCTCACTCCAGAAAGAATGGCCAAGATTAAAAAATCAAGCAACAACAAATGCTGGAGGGGCTGTGGGGAAAAAGGATCTCTTCTCCACTGTTGGTAGAAGTGTAGACTGGTGCAACCACTGTGGAAGTCACTGTGGAGATTCCTCAAGAAGCTAGGATTAGAGATCCCATTCAACCAGCTATCCCACTTCTGGGCATTTTCCCAGAACAATTGAAAACATCTTACCACAGTGATATCTGTGCACCCATGTTTATAGCAACCCAATTTGTAATAGCCAGATCTTGGAAACAACTCAAGTGCCCATCAATTAAAGACTGGATAAAAAAGATGTGGTATTTTTATATAATGGAGTACTACTCAGCTATTAAGAAAGATTGCATTGAGACTTTTATAAGTAAATGGTCACGACTTGAGACCATACTCATAAGTGAGATAAATCAAACCCACATGTGTAAATACCATATTGTCTCCCTAGTGTAAGAAACTGAAAATGTATATATGATCCAAAATCTATAAAAAAAATACTATGTAAGGGTAACAAACAGCTTGAAGAGCAAAATTAATTGGGAAGGGAAAAGGGGGAAAGAGGGCAGGGAAAAAGAAAAGATACAAATCTGTATATATGTATATGTAAGATAACTAAAGTGAACATACTGCTGAATGTATTAGTTATTTAGAGAGAACAATTGATACTCATATGGTTAGATCAATTTTACATGTCTATATCTGTTAACGTAAACAACCATTTTGAAGATAACAATATGCAATATTGCAACCATTGTCAAGTTTCTATCATCCTGTTTTGTAAACCTGTAATGTTACTGTTGTACATTTACTCTAGTCATTTGTTTGTCTCTTTTGCTTTTTGTCTTTCTTATATGTGTCTTTATTCTTTCTCTTAAAAAAAAAAAAAAAACAAACCAGTCAAGTACTCTACCTCTGTTCTTCCCCTTTGCAATCCCATAAAAACCTTACTCCCTAGTGTTTGGGGACTGATATTTTGGGAATGAACCTGATCAGTGACTATCACTGTAAATAAATCTGCCTCTAATTCCTGGGTGCCATTTTGGTATTTCTGTTTGCCATAGCCCTAGGAATCAAATCCAGGACACATATACTAGGCAAGTAATCACACACTGAGATACATCCCTGATGCAATATACCATTGTTAGAGAGACAACAGGCTTGCAGAGATGATATGTTTTTTCTAACTATTTGTCACAATTTCCAAAGGAAATTATGAAATGTCCCCTTCAACTGGTCTCAAGCTTGGCTTGCTGACTTGCAAGCTTTCCCTATGGAAGGACAGATAGACTTCCCTATTGCCTGTAGTGGTGGCTACAGGCTTTGCCTTAACTAATGACACATGAGTGGATGTAATGTCTGGCATTTTCAAGCAGAAGCTTTAAAAGCCGGCTCATGTTTGCCATCTCTTAATTTTTCCTCTCTCATAAGACTGGCAAAATCTCAAACAGAGGCTGCTCTGTCAGGCTGGGTTCCAGAGTAGAGACAGTGTAGGGCAGAGCTACAGCTAACCTAGGATAGACATGTAATGTGGGAAACTACTGACTAGATACTGGGGATACTTGTTACCAAGCATAACTTAGCCTAAGTTAACTGATTAAAAAGGAAAAACAGCACAGTGGCAATCAAAGTACCTCTAAGTTTGTGTTGTGACTCTAGCCCCATATGATTTTAATCAAACTCATTCCCTTCTCAGGCTCTTCCAGTCTTTAACAAAAACCAAGAAACTGAACTAGATAATTTTTTCACTCTTTCAGTCTGTAAATATGTGCTAGGATTTCATTCCTTGCCACTTGTCATTTTATACTTTTTTTCTTCTAGTAATTATATGAAATGGCTGATATTTTAAGAAATTTCTTTTGTATTTTTTGAACTTAAATTTACATGCAACAATATGCACAGGTCTCAAACATTAACATTTGCTGAGTTTTGACAAATACAGCCATGTACTCCACAGCCTTAAGAAGACACTGAGAGCACATTTTTAATACCTCAGAAAAATCCCTTGGTACCTCATCCCTGTTAATCCTTTTCTTCCACAGGAAACCACTATTGTGATTTTTTTTTTCCACCATTGGTTACCTCTACTCTATGGAATTGCTGGCATCTTGAGCTCCTGGACTGATAAATCTGTGTAGGCTGCCTATTCTCACATTCCTGAAGTCCAGGCATGTGAAGCTTTCAGAACACTCACCCATGGCTCTGCAAGCTCTCGAATTCTCTGAGCTTCTGAGTCACTGACGAAGTCATGGTAGAGAGCAACATAGGGCTCCAGGTGGATGACCTCCTTCCGGACAGGCTGAAGCAGCAGATAGGGACTGGAATTGGTCTCATAGGAGCAATAGAGGCTAGGAATCTGGTAGTGAATGGGCTGGAAGGACAGAGAAGAACTGGCATAAGAGAGAAAGGGTCTAGGAGCAGAAACCAACTCAAGGGAACTACAGCATAAAAAACTAGAATTTGAGAGGTACAGAATGTGGTTATTCAGATGCTATCCAAATGAACACTACTGTTTTTAATGCATCAGCTTTTCCCTCTTCCATTGTCCCGATTTTAGTTTCTCATGCTCTAGCCAAGCCTGGCCTCCCTTTCTCTTTCCCCATGGAATCCTACCTGAGAACCCAGGGTCTGACACAACCCCTCATATGTGTCTCTGGTCTGCAGGTGGGGCACGTTTGGCCTCTGGATGACAGTCTCAACTACTTCTTGGTGAGAGCTCTCTGCTAAGAGCCTTTCATACTTCAACACATTCCTGACCATCCTCTTATTTTCTGGGCCTGGGGGAAATGAGAGCACAGAATAATACATGCTAACAGACAGTGGCCTCAGGCAGTGCTATCAAGATTTCCTACAACTTTATTGTCACAGTGGACCGTCAATTGGATGCCATGAAAAACTCCTCACATCAATGTCCTGACTTTCAGAAGAAAATCTGGTATTAAAAGAAGACTGACTAGGGCCTGATGGATCAGAAGGTACAAATGGCTTTGGGAAGGAATAGTAGTATTTAACACTTTTAGACCACTGGACCATGAGGATGACTGCTCTGGGATAGTGTGATGGTTTAGTTTTATGTATAGGAAAGAAGATTCATTCACTCATTCATTCATTCACTTATCCCTTCAATAAATGTTCAACAAATTATCTTGGGTTTACCAGATATAGTGCTAAAGGATAACTTCCAAGAGTTTAGAGTCTAATGATCAGTTAGAAGAAAACATGCTAAGTAAATGCTATGAAAGGAAGTTTGCAGCTTCCAAGCCTACAGCACAAGGACCTAACCCATACTTTCGTGAAGAATTGAAAGCTAATTCTTTTGCTGCTCCACTAGATCGTTCAAGATTTCTAATTGGTCTAGACACACAGCACAATAGTATGGGACAAAGGGACTGTAGATCTTGGTTCTCATCTAATTCACACAGGGCCTTTAGGAAACCCAAAGAACCTTATGTTTTCCTTTGCCCACCTGTTTGTGCCAGTTCGGCTACAAGATGGGTTGACAGCTACTCATGGCCCACTGGCCTCTGTGCATGATTCTCAGTGCTTCTCAGAAGGAGGTGTGGAATTGTTCTAATGCTCTCAAAGTATGTGAGGAGCCCAATGTGCTTCTAACCACACCACCACCACCCTGGCAAAAGAAGAGAGGAGGGAGGAGAAATTACTATTCCTTTCTAACAAAAGGAGAAATGAAGTTTTGGAGAATGGAAAAGACAAGCCTGAACACCAATGAAAATATTGCAAAGCTAGAAATGAACTGGGAACCTTAATTTTCCATGCCCTACTTAACCACCAAACAGAGAGTACACAGCTTGGGTTCCATGGGAGAGACAGATTTTAGTAGATCGAGCACAAAGAAATAAAGGAGAGCTGAGTTTTAATTTTGTTTATACCACTAATCATCCACATGTTTCCAGGCTATATTGCAACTTCCATATCCTACTGTTTGCCAAATTAGTGGAAAGGAATAATGTTACAGTTGTTCCTCGATATCCATGGGGGACTGGCTCCAGAATACTCATGTGTACCAGAAGTCTCATATAAAACAGTGTATTTGCACACATTCTATGCACATCTTCCCATAGACTTTAAAAATCACCTCTAGACTACCTGTAATACTTAACATAATGTAAATTCTATGTAAATAGTTGTCATAGTGTATTTTTCAGGGAACAATGGCAATGAAAAAGTCTATACGTGCTCAGTACAGATGCAATTTTTTAAAAAATATTTTTGATCCAAGGTTGGTTGCCTCTGTAATTAAAAAACTCACAGATGTGGTGGGCTGACTGTGCTAAATGGACTCATTAAAAAGTTAGAATATGGTTATAAAGTCCTACATGAAGTATATTATAAACATTAAAACAATTATTAAAATACCAGTGTTTTTGTACCTTATTTTAGTATTTAAATACTTTATTAAAGGAAAACCGAGGGAACCATCTACCACCAAAATTTTAAACAAAACTCAGCTAGGAATCATCGCCCTCCAGTTTAAGGCATTCCTTGAAGGGGGCTGAAGCCGAACTCTGCAGCCAACTGGGCACAAAGCTTGCATAGCAAAGTGAGCTCCAGCTTTACAGGAAGATAGCTCTCCATTAACAGCCAAAATGAATAATAATCCTGAGTCACGCTCCTTGTACACACAGAAAACACTGATTTCATTCATTCCTGCGTCTACTTCCAAAGCCTGAGTCTTTAAAATGTCTCTGAAGAAACAGGTTCCCAATCTGAATTGGTTTCCACTGAAAGAACAAGTTGGGAAGGGACAGGTCAAGGTCTTCTTCTCCATATTTTCCAGCTAACTCACAAATTTTCCATGATGCCTCAATCTGCATATAACTAAGATTTCACCCAAAGTTTGAAATATGCCTTGGATGATGAAATTAGAATAATAAAACTGAACATCTAATATCTCACTCGTATGGATTAAATGCCAGAAGCAGAAGTCAGAACTGTAGCCAGCTTATCTGTTTATCATGACTTACTGTAGAGAAGAAACTCTCGGGAGAGGCTGAGTGCACATGAGACATTTCCTGCCTTATTAAAAAAGAAAAAGAAAAGAAAGCATTAACAACACTGAGGATAGCTCCTCTGACAAAATCACTGACTCAATTGTATAAAAACAAACTTATTCTTACCACAAGTAGATACTAAAGCTCACTGAAAAGAGCAGCAGGCCAGATATACAGGGGATTTTGGGGCCTGCTGCAAAATCAGCTCTTCTTTTTCTCCTCATTTACAAATGACTTATTACCACTCTGCCCAGGAAAATAACAGTAATTTAATAAAAATGATTTGCTCAATAGAAAAACAATGATAAACTTTGTATTTATTTATTCTTTTAAGGTAGAGTCTCACTATGCAATTCAGGCTGGCCTTGAACTCATGGTGATCCTCCCAGACTCAGCCTCCCAAGTGTTGGGATTACAGATGTGTGCTGCCACGCCCAGCTAAACTTTCTCGAAGTGTCCATAAATTGCAAAGTGAGCAAAACCACACAGTTATAGGATGTTGTGATTTGGTCATATTTTGTTATGAAACTATAAAACTCTAGTAAAAAATAGAATTTGTTCTCCAGACTCAGTACTTTCTATAGCAATCACTTTGAATTATACATGGTTTTTACACACTTACAATTTTTAACATTTTCATATCCTGATTATTTTGCTTTAAATTGTTATCAGAATTTTTTGTTTATTTTGTTTGTTTGTTTTTATGTACTAGGGACTGAAGCCAGGACTTTGCAGTGATTCACATCTCAGTCTTTTTAAATTTTATATTTGTAGTTTGAGACAGGGTCTTGCTCATTCTCTAAGTTGCCTAGGCTGGGCTCAAACTTGTGATCCTCCTGCTTTAGCCTCCCAGAGCACTGGGATTACAAGGCATGGAACACCACGACCAGCTTCAGAATGGTTTCTATATTAGTACACAGGTTTTGTAGATAGCATTTTTCATGGCCGCATTTTTTTTTTTTTTTTTTTTTTTTGTGGCACCAGGGATTGAACTCACAGCCTTGCGCCTGCCAGGGCAGGCGCTTAAGCCACTGAGCCAAACTCCCGGCCCTGGTTTTTTGAGACAGGGTCGCACTATGTAGCTCAGGCCGGCCTTGCGCTCGCGTTGTAGCCCAAGCCGGCCTCGAACTCACAACGCTCCGCCTACCTCAGCCTCCCAAGATGGCCGCATTTTATTCCATCCAGAAACTACATACAGATGACAAACATTCCACTATTGCTGGGAGTAGAGATTATTTCCAATTATTTATTATCAGGAATTATTCTGTTGTATACTTAGTAGAAGAATAGTTAAGTAATCTATGAATATCTTATAATGTCAAATATTAACTCAATGTTACAGTTTTTTCCATGCTGTGAGAGGAAGAGAACTTTTACATAATTTTACATAGTTTTAAAACTCAAGAGCTTTGTAATAATATTATGTTTTATGAAGAACAAAGAGTTACTTGTTTGTTTGTGTTTTTGAAACAGGGTCTCACTATGCAGTTCAGACTGGCCTTGAGCTCACTTTGTAGCCCAAGCTGGTCTCGAACTCACAAGGATTCTTCTGCTCAGCATCCTGAGTGTTGGGATTACAGGCGTGCGCCAGTATGCCCGGCAAGAGTTACTTTTGGTTCCCAGATAAATTTCTTTGGAAATACACACAGTAAATAACATTTGCTGAGTGTGATAGTGTATATTTGTAATCTCAGCACTCTGGCTGGCTGAGGCAGGAGAATCACAAGTTTTTTTTTTTTTTTTTGCGGCACCAGGATCAAACTCACGGCCTCGCACCTGCCAGACAGGCGCTTAAGCCACTGAGCCAAATTCCTGGCCCTGGTTTTTTTGAGGCAGGGTTGCACTATGTAGCTCAGACCAGCCTTGCGCTCATGTTGTAGCCCAAGCCGGCCTCGAACTCACAACGCTCCTCCTACCTCAGCCTCCCGAGTGCTGGGATTAAAGGCGTGCGCCACCACGCCCAGCTGAATCACAAGTTTGAACCCAGCCTGAGCAATTTAAGACTTAGTGAAACTCCACCTTAAAATAAAAAAAACCCAAAATTTAAAAGGCTGGTGATGTATCTCGGGGCAAAGGTCCTGGATTCAATCCCTAGTACCAAAAAAAAAAAAAAAAAAAAAAAAAAAAAAAAAAAAAAATTAACACATGAAAAAGAACACACACTTATATAATAACAGTTTACCTTTACTAGTGCATGATGTGTCACATATATGTCAAAAGATCTGCATGTATGAACTCACTTAATCTTCTTAGAAACCCATTGAGATAAACATCAGTATTATTTCCTCTTTTAGGGATAAGAAAATTGAACATCAGGGAAATTAAGCAAGTCAACCAAGTTTTGACAGAATCTGAGCTTTGTTCTGTGGGATTCCTGAACCATGGCTTAACCACCATCCTCTACTGTATCTCATTATCAAAAGGTCCTAAACACTTTTGTACTAAAATATGTAAGGAAGAAATATATGTACTACGTTTTGCACAACAACAAAAAGTCCATAAAGGGACACTTATCTCTCTAATTAACTGGGGGAAAGGAAAAAGATAACTAAATCACCTATACGATGAAGTGCTATATGTCTTATTACTTTGGCATAAAAAAAAGTGTGCAGTGAGAGCATATGGAGAAAGTTGCACAAAGTAAGACACATCTGAGCAGGGTCTCGTCTGGTGCACAGAACTTTGCCAGACGAAGCACCTGGGAAAGGAGAATCTACCCATGAGCAGAGGAGAAATCTGTCAAAAGAGGGAGAAACAAAACAAAAATAACAGGAGGATGCCGTATTAAAACCCTGTCTTTTGGGGCAAGCTGCTTTCATTAATTTGCCTTCTCTGAGCCTCTTTACACCAATTCTCCTTTTTCTTCTGTTAAAACACAATCTCTTCTCATTGTTATAGCATAGTTATTGTGTTTTTGCTCTAATGTGTAACAGTGGGGCAGGAGAGTTAGAAAAAGGTCACTTTATAATGAAGACCCATTTACCGAACTTTCATGGAAGAAACAGGACTGCACTGAGCATAAATCTGTTCTCCCAGCAATATGTGGGTTTGGACCACCCACATCTCCCTTTTTCTCAAGACAAGGAGGAAAGAAAAAGGAATTTGGGGGTAGGTGTGTAGCTCAGTGGTAAAGTGCTTGCCCGGCACACCCTAGGTTTGGTCCCCAGTAGAGAAGGGTAAAAAAAGGGAATAGAAGTGGTTTATTAGCTTTGGAAACTCCAGGTATGACAGTTAACTGATTGTGCCAATTTAAGTAAGAAACACCCAACTAAACTGGATCTTCCTAGTTCTGGTTTTAGGAAGGCTTGCATCTGTTTCTTCAGAGGGGCTTCAGTCTTTGCCTTCACCTTAGATGTTGTATCCTGGCTATCTGTGCAGGCCCTTTGGCCTCCTGACACGGGCTCACATGGGACAATGCAGGACTCCAGGACTTTGGATCCTTGGACTCTCTGGCGCACACAGACCCCTCTTGCACCTTTCCATACTGACTCTGGGGGTGGCCACTCTAAGGCAATCTTGTAAATCCCTACATAAAATTCTAATAAATCTATTTCTCTAGTAAGCATTGATTGATACTTCAGGGAAATGGCTCCACAGCAATTTTTCCAGTCTATTCTTAAAGACTGAACAATTCTAGTAGGGAATGGGATCATCAATACAAAAAGACGGCAGCTGCTTAATCTTTAGGGAATGAACTGCTGTATGAAGCGCAGCAGGTAGTACATCAACAGTGTCAAGAAAAGATGACACCTGTGGGAGGCAGGGAGGTTGGTACAGTGGCCCAATGACATCAGCTCTGAGCTGGACCCAGTGGCAGATGGGAGAAGAAAATCAAAGTTTTTCCTCCAAGGTGATATCTGTGAAGAATTTTCAGATATTGAGAGTGTGAAAGAGTGATTTACAATTACCAGGATCCTGTTAAAGATTTGTGGAAGCAGCAGTTGCTGCTATGAGTAAAAGACTGCCTTCTTCTTGGGTGCTGAGTCCAGCTCTATGAGCTCTAGGATAAGAATTTTTTGGAGACTTGGTTTACTCACATGTGATATATGGAAATAATAAAATAACTGCCCTCACATTTGGTCCTATTGGGAAGATGAAACAAATGAAGAGGCATGAGAGTGTTTAGAAAATTGTAAAACAGGGGGACAGCCACACCCAAGCCTCTCTCTGTGAGTCAGCACCATTCATGGACTGGGTGGGGTGGGGAGAGAACTAGGCCTCACCCTCACTGAGAGGTGGTCCCTGCCTGGAAACCAGCGCCACGTGCGGGCTGCTGCCAAAGTGGGGACAGCCACACCCAAGCCTCTCTCTGTGAGTCAGTGCCATTCACCGACTATGGAGGGAGAGAACCAGACCTCTCCAAGGAGTGATCCTGGCAGGGAAACCATATCATTTTCATTGTTTTGTTGGGTTGGGTTTTATTCTCTTTTATTTTGTTTAAGTATGTTAAATCTGATGGCATGAGCAGCTATTTGAAAGATAGCAAGATATATTATGGTAGCCATTTTGGATTTACTATCAGCTTGTTTTGAAGTCTTTTATTGCATTCATTGTTTTGTCTTGTTTCTATTCTATTCTGTTCTGTTTGAATTTTACTATGCCTGAAGGTATCTGTAGCTATTCTGAAGACAACAAAAGGCATTATGGTAACTATTGCTGATTTTGTAAGGTTTTGAAGTCCTGTATCACTTATACTGGTTTATTTTGATTGGTTTTATTCTGTTTTATTTTCCTTGGTTTTATCATCTTTAAAATAAAAAAAATTAAAAAAAAAAAAGAAAATTGTAAAACCGATGTAAAGTATTACACCAAAACAAAGCAGTGAGCCTCACCTACTCCCCTACCTGGAAACAGGCAAAGGCCAAGTGATCCAAGGCATCTTCTAAACTCGCCTCATCCTCTGTCTTCCACTCTCCATAAGACCCTCTAAAGAGACTGACAGCCTCCTCAAGCCACGGGATGGCATGGTAGTAATCTCCCATATCATAGGCCACCTGCGCGGAACACAGAAACCCCATAAAAGCCTTAGTCCACCAGTAGAGGAAAGGAATTGATAATTCAGAGTAAGAGAGACTTAGAAACCCAGTTTAACCTCAAATTCATTTCATTTCAATTTATTAAGCATCTATTAATAAGGCATTATACTAGGTAGAGAGAAAACACAAGAGTTCTTGCATTTAAAGAATTTATAATCTGGGAGAGAAGTTGGACATGAACTCAAGTAACTACAACATGGGGTAGAGCAGCAAGAGTGTTTGAAGGGCTATCCTATGGAGGCACAGAAAAGGGAAGAAGCTTGGGAGTCTCAGCAGACTTCATGGAAGGTGTGGCATCTGAGATAGGCCTTCCTTGCAGAAGGAAAGGAATTTCAATGAGCAGAGATAGGGAGGGGGAATATTTTAAGATGAAGGAATGGCAGAAAAAGAAGCAAGAATATGTTCATGAAATGCATTGGGACTGTAATCTAAAGTGAAGAAAATGAACACTAGAAGGGAACACAGGTTAGCCTAATTACAATCTTGAATGTCATGTTTTTAGGAGGCTATTACT
>RJWM01047052.1:0-12059 GCA_004363535.1 Dasyprocta punctata
CATCCCAGGAAGCCCTCGAAAAGATTAAAGTTAGAAAGGAGACTAATTGTTGACAATTAGACCAGCAGGTCTCAAGTTATGACAAGTTTGGTATTAAATATTAAATGTATTCATGGTTTAGGTTTTGAGAACAGGACATTTGAGTGACACACAAAATACTTTTTAATAGGAAAGACGCCACAGGTATCACAACCGACTGGCTTGAAGCAAGTAATTCAGATGTTGGAAATCGCTTTAGCATTAAAATTCAACCTATTATGGAGAATATGCAGTTAAGAAAAAAATCCTTATCTCCAAAGGCAAAGATTTTGCCTTTGGTGGAACACAGCTAAAGTGATTTCCCTAAATGCCAGGAAATGCAATCCCCAAATCTTTCCTCAAAGGTGACCTCAAATACCTCTGACTCACTTAAAATTCAATGTATACTTTCCACTTTATCACTCCTGATGTTGAAACCTTCTGTAATCATCGAAGCCCTGTCAATTTGCAACAAAAGCAGCGTATTAGTTTCTCAAATCTTTTGTTATTGACTTAGTTAAGCATGCAATCATTCAGAGCAAGAAACAGAAGGAACAGAGGGGCGAAAGCTCAATTTTGGGAGTCAAACAAACCTAGGTTCAAACTCAACCTCTGTAACTCACTTGCTCTGTGTCCTGAAAGGGAAGTTAATTAAAATTAACATGCTCATCATTAAAATGAGAATAGCGACAACTCTCTCAGCTCATTCTTAATGAAACTGATCATATCTAAAACCATTATAAGGAGCACTTGGCGTTAACTCACTAGATATTACTTCTTTTCCATTTTGCTTACACTGAGCAGATTTACCTTCTGCCAGATTTCCCATTTTCTCTATATCAAGTCCAGTGCAGTGATTAAAGTCTGTTATTTCACCACTCTGAAATATTTTACTTACAGTCCATTTAAGGAAGAACAAAATTGAACTCTAAGAATTAAGAAAACTATAGCACACTGAATACTGAATCAGGAAGATTATTACTGATTTTTCTCTTGATTTTCTTTTTATTTTCTTTCCTTTTTATTTCCTTTAAGGGCTATACATTATTTCCTATCTCTGCGCTTTCCACTGAGACAGCCAGAGTGACCAAACTTGACCAAACTATAGCCAAAATGGCAGCCAGGGCTGATGAGAGACCAGCGCTGGTACGGGCCATGGGGCACAACAGGAGCAAAAAAGTGAGTGAGATTTATGCATCTGAGCTGAAGAGGCAGTCAGTGAGGTGAGCATATTGATTATGTAAAGTAGGAATAAGTATATGAGTGCAGTAAAGATAAAAGGAGTTATAATCTTCACTATGGAGAGAAGACAACTCAATCAATATGGTTATAATAATTGTTATTTTTTTATTATAACTAGAATTGTTTCTATGGACATTTAACATGTAAATACTGTCTCATTATTGTAATATATATACATGTAACATACATGCATATTGTATTTGTACATACTTTAAAATCCTAAATTTGCATTGATGTTTCCAATTCCAATGAAAAATATAGTCATATATATCTAAATATATAAACATATATAGATGCTAGATAGTAATATATTTATATATTTATAGTATATGTATTAATATATAATTAAGTGTATATACATCCACACATATATGTTATGTGAATGTGTATAAATACATTTATTTACTGACTGTGACTACTAAGAAGATCTAAGCAATGACCTTTTGTAGCGATAAGTATGCTAACCACCCAGATGTTGGATTCTATAAATTACTCATAACTAAACACATCCTGAAAAAAATGACTGACTTGGAGGCTGCAACAAGAACAAGGCACAGGAAGGTCAGAGCATTTTATTGTGCTGAAAGTACAAGGGTAATCATAAACTGGTGAGCATTGTTTAAAAAGACAAAGAGTGACCTTGAAAGTGGCGTTGTTGGCTAATTATTAGATAATTTCAATATAAAAATCCACATAAGAGTAACTGAAACCTATTGTTTTGGTTTACTTTTCTCTCATTGCTGGAACAAAATACCAGGCATCCAAAATTAAGGAAGGAAAGGTTTATTTAGCTCACAGTTTCTGGAGGTTTCAGTCCATAATCAGCTGGCTCCAAGTCAGGGTGGCATGGCACAGGGACAACACTTCAAAACAGTGGCCAGCAAAAGCAGCAACAGCAGAAAAGGGGAGAACAAGCCTCTTCTTCTCCCTTATATTGTAAGCAGGCTACAGCCCACCCTCCAGGGCGATTGTAGCACTCACACCACCTCTGTGCCCCTCTTTTGCACATGACAAGGATGTTTACAAAGTAAGGATCCTGGCTCCCTGCTGAGTCTCTTAAACTTCTAAACTTCTCAATGCATCAACCATAACCCCTATTTATAGGCATCCATGAATTTATGCTGGAGTAAATAAATACATACTAAACTAACAGAGAAAAACTCCTTTAATGTGCCACCAGCAAATGGAGAATGCTGAAATTAGAATATCTCCATTTATATTTATTATCTTAATGAATATTTATATTTGCTACATTTAATATTCATTAACTCAATTATATTAATAATTGATTCACAAGGAATCATAAATGGATACTAAACCTATGAGTAAGTGTTTGGCAAAGAATGGGATAATTATACCATCTCCAAGTATTATCCCACAAAATGCTTATAATTACAAAGAGTATCATTGTCGTCACTCTTCAGCATGAATTTCCTTCTAACAATTTAGATGTCAAGACTGAAGGTGTCTCATGCACACACACACACACACACACATGCGCGCACCCGAAGTGGGTGTGAAAATCTGCATGATTCACATAGTGAGACACCTTGGGGGAGAGCAGGTAAGCTTCCTGACTCTGACCCACTGCCTCCCACAATTCCTGCACCGATTACCTCATTAGGCAGCTGTTTACACAGAGAAACGCTAAGAACCTTGCTAGACTAGAAAGTTACACACAGATGATGCCATGTTCGTGACATCATAGTATCTATGGTCAGACGACCCATAGCCTGGGGAATTTTAGAAGCAGACCTAGAGCCATACTCAAGGGTTTCTCATGCTTGAGGTAAAAGTTGCCTGACTCTTGTTGATCATGTTAATCTGTGGAAATGGGGGAGGGGAGAGACAGACAGACAGACAGACAAACAGAGATTTGGCCACCCACATACATGCTGATGAGAAAGAACTGCTGAGTTTGGGACATTATGGAAAGTTGATTAGAAACAGGAAGGAGAAGGACCAGGAAGGCATAGCAGTGTGTGGAATCCTGGAGTAGGTGGCAAGAAGAAATAACTCCATGTGACTTTTAAAGTCCCCTTTCTATTTTTGGACCACATACCTATTACTGCCAGTATACCCAATACTGCTTTAGAATGAATTGATCATAAGAGGCATTATTATAAATAAAATACTTTAACCTAAGTACAACAGGGGAATGGCCACAAAAGCATAGCAGGTAATTAATTGGCATCCAACAACAAACCCTATTATTCCTATCACCTGACACTGAGCTCATTAGATTCTCAACTCATTACTACCTTTCTATCCCTCTGTTTCTGCCACGGTTTAGAACCTCCCAGTCGCTCTCCTGGACTATTTAATGGCCTCCTAATTTGCCTTCTTCTTGAGTTTTCTCTCCAGGCACACATTCAATGCTGCAGTGGTATTGAACTATCTAAAACTGAAATGTGACCATGTCATGCTTTTTATTAATGTCACCCTAGTGACTTACCACAATCACGGTCAAACACCCGTGAAAGTCCCTCTAAGAGCTGGCCTTTCCCAACTCTGTGCACACATGGTAAACTTTACACATGGCAAAATTTCTAGCATGTTATGTTCATTAATCAGAGCCAGATACTAAGCAGATAATACACAGTACCTGTTTCTTGAATGAATAAGTGACTAATTAATAAGTAAAGGAATGGTTACCATCGATGCCCATAAATATCCTCTCTCATTTCTCAAAGATAGATGAAAGATAGATAGATAGATAGATAATTTTAAAGAAACATAATTATGCTAGGATCATGTTATGTTGCCCAGGTTGGCCTTAAACTCCTGGGTTCAAGCAATCCTTCTGTCTCAGCTTCCCAAGTACAGTAGCTGAAACTACACACATGCGCGCACACACACAGACACACACACACCAGTGGATCTGGTTTAAGTATTCCAGAGATATCTTGAGTCATGTTTAAGTTGGCAGCAGACCTGAAAGAACAAAGTACCTTTGGTTAGAATGCATGCTCATTGCATTCCGCATTCACACGGTAGAGAACAAAGGACTATTCTGCTGGTATGTAAGTTCCCATGCAGGTGTCGCTTCTAGAGAAGCTTCCATAATAGAACCTTGAGGCTAAGCCTGTTGTTTAAGTTTCCTTTTGTTCATATCTACATTGGGACAGAGATAAATATGCCTTTTTCCCACATAAACATAAGTCCTGGGGAGAAAATGTCCACCTCAATTGATTTCAAACCATAGCTATGAAAGGGCTCTACAGAAGTTCATTACTGTAGTTTCCATCTCTCCTTTCCTCCCCATACATCTTGCAGACAGTAAGATTTATTTTCCCATAATGCCAGTCTCCCTACCTCCTCTTGCCTCTTGCTTTAATATTCTCGTGCTCAGTTACCACATCAGCATTTTGATACATGAGAATTTCTGCAGAAAAAGAGCATTTGATTCTTAGCCTGCATTGAGAAAGCATGAGGAGAAATCTAGGGACACTAATCTGTTAAAAATAAAAATCACTAGAGACAGAGTGGTCTGAAAAGGAAATATATACTTATTGTTATCTTGACTTTTATTACTTTTTAGAACATTTAAATATTTATGTGCAGTGAGTCTTCTTTGAAAATTACAGAAGCAGCCTGCCCTTGTTTAGCAATATGAATGGTGCTAACATTTGTGCTTCAGCACAAATGATTCTTCCCTCTAAAATATGGGCCTGGTAATAAAATTCTCATGTTCTCCGCTATTCAGATTCTCTGGATGTTGGCATTTGTTTTGAAACCCATCTTTCTGAATGCATTCAGAGCCATTATATTCAAGTATAATAGGGAGTGAGTGCAGTAATACAGCCAGGGTCGATTGCCAAGTAATAGCCATGATTCCATAGACATGAAAGGGTATTTGTAATTTAGGCCTCATAATATGGCCTAATGCCCTATCTTGTGTAACTATTGATTTTTCAATAGTAGGACAGTCCCAGAAAACCTTGCAGGGCCAAATTCTGTCTGTTACATCCAGCAAAGAACAAAAATAGGTCTCATCTGCAGGAGTCTCGCCCAAAGAAATGTTTTCTATTGGGAGAAACACAGGGGTCCCCTGGCTTGTGTACTTCTGGTTCAGATTCTGCATACATTCCTATGTCTACTCCTCCAAACACACACATGCACACACAAACTTAAAAAGAAATGTTTAAGAAAAGGTGTTTTTTAGCAGCTGCCAAGAAGCAGGAACCTTTAACATTGACCGCTGTGACTAGGAATGATGTCCTGAAATGTGTCATCATCTAAAAACAGAGATATATGGCAACAGAACAAAATGGAATAACATCCAGAAGTAAATCCACACAACTTGCCTGCCAATCTTCCCGGAGTTCTAAGTTCTAAAGACACAGTGGAGAAAGGGTAGCCTCTTTAATAAATGGCTTGGGGAAGGATTAAATATTCACATACTGAAAAGCAAAAATCGGACCCTTATGGTATACACACACACACACATAGACACACACACACACACACACACACACACACAGAGCTCAACTTGGATTAAAGACTTACACTACTGTACCCGAAATCGAAAATTATTTGAAGATAACACAGAAAAATTGTCCTGACATTGTTCATGGCAAAAATTTCTTGGCCAAGACAGCGAAGACATAAATGACAAGAATAGAACTAAACAAACAAGATTGAATCAAACTCAAAAATACTCTGTAGTGAAGTAAATAATCAACAAAGTAAAAAGACAACATGTGGAATTGGAGAAAACATTTGCAAACCATATATCTAACAAGCAGTTAATGTTCAAAATATGTAAACAATTCACATAGCTCAAAAGCAAAATAAATAACCCAATGAAAACATGGGCGAAATGCCAGAATAGATACTTTTCAAAGGAAGATATGCATACAGTCATGGATGTCTAAATTATTTTTCTTATTCCTGAGACAAAATACCTGACACCCACAAGTTAAATGAGGAAACGTTTATTACAGCTTACAGTTTGTAGAGGTTTCAGTCCATGGTCGGCTGACGCCTAGGCACAGCAGCATGGCACAGGGGCATTGCAGAGGGGAAACAGTCCATGAAATAGTAGGCAGGAAGCACCAAAGAAATAGTCATCAGCAACAAGCTTACCTTCTTTCTGTTCCTTTATATTGCATCCAGGCTACAAGCCTATTGATCAGTTCCACCCACTCCCTGGATGAGGCTTTCATTAGCCACACCCCTTAACCCCAGCATCACAACCTTAATCCACATTCACACACCCTAATCCACCCATCTTCTAAACTCCCCACCTATGACCACATGGGGCTTTGGAGGGGACATCTAGATACCAGCCATAACAACAGATCTATGAAAAAGTGCTAAATATCACTAACCATCAGGCAAATGCAAATCAAGACCGAAATGAGATGTCATCTCACACTTGTTAAAATGGCTTTTATTAAAAAACAGATGACAAGTATCAATGAGGATGCAGAGAAAAGGGACCCCTTTACACTTTTTCATGAAGAATGTAAATTGGTATATACAAAATTTATAGAAACAGTAGAGAATTACTCCCCCTAAAATGAAAAAATAGAACCACAATATGATCCAATAATCCTATTTCTGGGTATATATGAATTCTAGGTACATAAAGAAATTGAAGTTGATATCTTGAAGAGTTCTTTGCACTCCTATATAGACTGCAGAGATATACACAATAGCCAAGATTTGGAAATCGCCTAAAGGTTCATCAGTAGATAAGTAGAATGTGTGTTCATGGGTGCATGTGTGCCTGTGTGTGTGTGTGTGTGTGTGTATGTGTGCTATGCACGTGCTTGATCACGTGTATGTGTGTGATATGGATACAAATATTATTCAGCTCTGAAAAATTAAGTAGGCTCTGTCAACTGTTGCCCTGTGGCAACATGAATGAAAAAGAACTTTATGCCAAGCAGAATAAACCAGGCCTCAGAAAGAAAAATACTGCATGATCTCACTTGTATGTGAGAACTAAAAGAAAGACACAGAAAATCAGAGAGGAGAAAAGTGAGGGGGAGTAGAAAGAGGCGGTCAGGGGTGCAGCACTTCAGTTTTGTCTGGTGTGATATGGAGGTCTAATGAACAGTACATGCACAGTTAACAGTACAATTTAGATACCTGAAATCTACTGAAAGGGTAGACCTTAGATGTTCTTATCACATGTATTTTTTTAGAAAAAGGAAAAAGAAAATGTTAACTTTATGTAGTGACAGTAAATAACCTGATGTGGTGTATTAAAAGTTTATGTCAGAACAATTAGTTGTACATTTCAAATGCACAGTTTTTGTTTCTCAATTATACTTCAAAAGATGGTGAAAAACTCAGCTTGTGATTGGATTTAATTTAAAAGCAGAGGGAATTATAAAAAGAAAAATTTGGTTCTAAAATAAAACTAGTTTTCAAGTGCTGCTATACCCTACAACTCTCCAAGCATAATGATCTGATTTTAAATGTCTTCTAACCCCTTCCAGGGATAATTTCACAAGCTTGAGGAAAGATTTTCATAGATAAAAGACAAGTATGACTTTCTATCCATCAAAGTTTGGGTGAAATTTGAGACAGCTACTGTACCACATTTCTTTCATAGAGGAAGAGGCAATAAAATCAATGACTTGAGAATCATGTGCAAATATCAAATGCCAAATGTCATTAGAAAGATTACGTTTCCAGAACTAGAACACAGAACTGTAATAATCTGTAACCAAACAAACTAAGTAAATAACTACACAAGAACATGCCCAAGGCCTTGCAGGAATAACTCAGCAACTGCCAGGGCTCAGCATAAGTGACTTTATTACACTGGAGGTTAGCGACCCAGCGGGCGAACTTTCAGCAAATACGCACCTCCTACACAGTGCTCTCAAGTTTCTTCCCTGTTATTTCAGGGCTCCCATCCTTCCCCTTGTTCAAAAAGGATACTGCCTACTCTTGGATGGTGTGAGAAGTTATAGTATAATCACGCAACTCAAGTTTTTCCACTTCTACTTTAGACAATTTAAATAAATATTATCAAGGTGTGTAACTCAGCAATAAACAGTTCTACCTGCTACATCCATGGGGGCCTTCTTTTATGATTTTCCAAGTGGGCCCTTGTCCTACCTTTCTATGGTTAAGTTTCTACTTTTTTCTCAACTGTATGAAAATATAAAATGGAGGAAAAAATCATTCTGGGAAATAAATGCAGTTTCTGGCACTATTGCTGGGAAACTCCGTGACCGTGGGTGGGTCCCTTTAATGTTTATAACATAGTTTTCTCATTTGAGGTAAACTTTTGTCTACCTAATCTGAACAGCGAAAGCAGTGATTTTTCACCATTTAGTCTCAGAAACTCATTAAAGTCTTAACTATGACTACTGATAATCCTAAACAGTCCTTTTAAACTGTGACTATATTAGAAGTCAAAATCGAAAAAAATTTAAACTATTCATTTACCAATTCATTTATAAATATGAATAAATAATTTTATGAAAGTAACTATCTTTTTCAAAACATTAATGAAAAAAGAGTATTTTACATGGTCAAAACATCATATTAATGCCTGACTTAGTGAGAAAATCACTGAAATCTCACCTCTGGTTCTACATTCAATCTGTTGCTGTACGCTTCTTTGGTTGAAATACTTAAAGAAAACTTGACCTCATCAGACATATAGCTAGAAAAACTGGAGAATTTGAATAGCCTATTCTCATAATTATGAGCATCGTGATTTATTATACACCAAAGCTGTAGAAGTGGTAGAATTTTAAATGTTAGTTTCAGTTTAGAATCTGAAACCATATAACTTAACTTTTTGTAATCTGGCACACTAAGATCTATTTGTCTGTTTTACACTTTGCATCTTTTTGCCTTTTTTGCCAGTAATTTGGATCTTCTACTCACATATCTTTTGGTAATATTGGGCATTTGGCAAATACTACCTTGTTCCACCAAATTATGTGATCTTCAAAATATTGGCAATTTCACTATACAACATTTCAAAATTGCATTTGCTAACATCATGTAGATCCCATTAAAGAAACCTCTACTGAAACTCTGTCACAGTCATGGTCATACATACAAGTTTTACAAATTTCAATACTTATCTGAGTATTTGAATTTTATCATTGCAAAGAATGGAGTTATTTGTTGTCCTTGACATAATCATCTCACTTCGTTCATTTTGGAGAAAATATCTTCCCAACACTTAATGAGAAGCCATTGTTTGACAAAAATGCAGTTCCATGAAAAAATGGACTAGTTTCAGCTCAATCCTAGAAGTGCTTTTCCTTGGGAAAACCATTGTACTACAGTATGCAGCAGGAATACATTATGCCCTTAATTCTCAGAATGTGTGCTCAAGTACCCACAAGGCATCACCAAGGAGTCATGGGAGAGTCATAAGATATTTTAAGCATTTCAAAGGAGACTGAGAAACATATGTTGGATATCAGTTGAACCACTATTTAGAAATAGTTTCAACAGTTGTTCACACTGTATTTATTTTCAAAACAGGATGTTATTTGTGAAGTCCAGTTTTCTGCAGCTACTATGATACAGAACAAGTTACCACACAAAAATCAAAATGCAGCAGGAGATGAAAGTGGCATCCAGTCTGATTCCAAGGATTGAGAACCAACATGGTGACCCAACTGTCAATTATACATTCCATGAGAAGTTGACTTCTTTGTATGATATTCTATGTTTTTCTCTACAAGTTGCTATTAATTTATCTGGGACTTACTACTTAACAGACAGGAATGGTGAGTGTACCAGTCAGTGCTTATTAGCAAAACAGATTTAAATGCAACATATACAAATACATAAAGATTTGCAAGATAGACTTACAGTGGCCACCTGCAGAGTCAGGTGTGGAAAAGATCAAGAGGGCTGTCTAGGTACTGGAGATCCAAAAGATTCAAAGGACTGAAGCTCACAATGTAGTGTCTCATATGAGTGCAGATCAGGAGGACAAAGGATTTGAGTTGAAGGATTAAAAGACAATGGTAAATGCCAGGAGAGATGTCCAAGGTAAAGTAAAGACTGGAGCTCTCTAAGGAAATGAAAGTGAGCCTGCCTTCTACACTTCCTTCTATTCCAACCAGGTGACAATTGTATTGGATGGTACCACTCACACCCAGGGTGGGGCTTCTGTCTTCAGTAAATCAGTTCACCCACATCCATAACTATACTGATCCAATTTAAAGATTTTTTTTTACCAACAAAAGGTGAATGGATAAGGAAAATATGTTTTTGTTTTGTTTTGTTTTTGTTTTTGTTTTTGATACCAGGGATCAAACTCACAATCTCATGCCTACCTACTAGGCAGGCGCTTACACCACTGAGCTAAATCCCCAGTCCACTGATCCAATTTAGTTGGGTGTTTCTTACTCAAATTGACACAATTAGTTAACTGTCACTGTGGGTAGGGTTGTTTTTTGTTTTTGTTTATTTTATAGGCCACTATAGAAGAAAAAATCACAGAGACACAAAGGAGAAAATGTAGGAATCTATGCTGTCATGACTTGTATCTAGGTATCTCCTCAAAACCTCACATGGTCTTAAATTAAGCTTTCTGAAGGTGGTTGAATCCAGTGTGTGCGATAACTAACAGGATTTAGCATTGCTCTGGGTGTAGAAATCGAAAGCCCCACCCTGGGTGTGTGTGGCACCAATCAATGGACTCATAGCCTGGATGAGACATAAAGGGAAAGATGGAAGGCCAGCTCTCTGCATACTGCCTCCTGCCTACCCTGCCATAGACTGTTTTTCTTCTGTGATGCCTCTCTGCCATGCTGCCCTGCCATGGAGCCAGTCAGCTATGGGCTGAAACCTCTACAAACTGTGAGCCAAAATAAACCTTTCCTCCTTTAACTTGTGAGTGTCAGGTATTTTGTTTTAGCAACAAGAAAATTACCTAAGCTATATGCTTTATATAAACTTTCTATCACATCACACAGAATATAAAACAGCTATATACCCAACAATTGAAATATTTAAGAAATAACATTTTTTACCACTTCATCAAAGATAGTCTTCTTTCCAGTAAGAGTGTAGAGTGGAGAAAACTACAGTAAGGACTAAAAAAAAGTTGGCTGCCACTGTCTTGATTTGTGCTTTTAACCAGAATGCTTTTGTTGTACCAGTAAATGTCAACACAGGGAAAAAGGCAAATAATTTCTCAGTGTTATTGCAAAAATAGTTTTGACCTCTCAGGACCATTGAACATAGACTCTCTTTACCATATTTTGAAAACGCAATGATCTTTTCCCCATACTTTGAAAACCACTGGGATAAAGGAAGATCAGATAAAATCAACACATTGTTACCTGTACTGCAAATTGTTGGACAAAGTCTGCTTATTCATGGCTTGTCTTCCTGTTGTCTTACTGCATGAATCACCGCCTTAGAAATCAAAGTGCTGGTTCATGAAGCTGCCCTTTGTTGTTGACACTTCTGAGAACAAATCAACTGCTCTTGAACTTTAGCTCCGGGTGTCTTGCAAGGTCCCAACAGTGGCCCTGATTTTCTTTGTGCTCTCAGACGTCTGTGGATTTGATCTAGTGAAAGAGGTAGCAATATTAATGTAAAATAACAAAATGCATCGATTCAAATAAGCATAAAAGAGATCAGGTAAAAAGATGGAAAGAGAAAAGGGAAGAGGAAAAGATATAAACCTGTATATATGTATATGTAAGATAACTAAAATGAACACACTGTTGAATCTATTCGTTATTGAGAAAGAACAATTAATACTCATATGATTAGATTAATTTTACATGTCTATATCTGTTAATGTAAGTAACCATTTTAAAGATAACGATACGCAATATTGCAACCAT
>RJWM01047053.1:0-12058 GCA_004363535.1 Dasyprocta punctata
CCTTCTCTCATGCTGAGACTATCAGGCCATAAAGGAGAAAAAGTAGCAGCAACCTTGGTCCTACTAAGTCACTTATTTTACATCCAAGTAGTATTGTCACCTTCCAAATCAAGAAACCATTCACAAAGTTGAAAAATCTTGAAGTCTGAGTTTACCATCTGGCTTAATTTTGCCTTTAGAACTTGGTAAAAGCAGTGAAAGTAGGGAGCTGTAGAGCCCTTTTGAAAATTTTTTCTGCCTGTGTGGCTCCTCATGAGTCCATAAACTGTGAGTTTGGTGTTCATGGACCTCAAAAGGAGTCCCCAGGATAGGATAGGCAAGGTCTCAGCATGTCGTAATGTCAGCACCCTCACTCTTTTTCTCTCTCTCTGTCTTCAGACTATCCAAGCCCTCTCTGAAGTCAGACTGCAACATCCCTGGCCTCTCATGTTGCCCTATCTTATTACTTACAAATGGCAATCTAATTTGCTGTCTCCTGAACACCATGCATTTCTCAGCTATTTCACTTTGTCTCATGAATTTATCTTCATCTTTTCCACAGATTTGATTCATTTGTGTTTTCCCTAAAGGTATTTAATTATGTTATCTCCTTATTTAGAGCCTCTTTGGATTGAAGAGAGCAGGAAGATGTAGAGGATAGCAATGCTTAGTGACATTAACTGCAGCCTAATTTTTATTCTGTTAATGAATCCCCAGATAACCTCTGGAAAGTCAGTGAGCTTTCAGCCAAAATTTCTTAACCTTGAAAAACTGGGAAATGAACAATGTACCTCTTGAGGTGACCATGGGGAATAATTAACAAAATGAAATTAATAAAGTGAAAGTGATGTAAAAACCAGAGCATTCATGAGAATCACAGATATATTTTTCCTTCTTCATAGGTTAATTGCAATATCTTTTAATTTGGAAACTGAGCATTTCTTTAGCATTCTTTTCTCTGAGTTTGTTAATGAGTTTTCTTCTTCTTCAGTGTTTTATGCTTCAAGTGCCCATAAGGAAAGTAATATTAGCACCTTCTACAAAATCAACCGTTTCCATGTGTCTTTTCCTTTTATATTACGGCTTAAGAGTTAGGATGATTTTATGATTGGACCATGTAGGAAAATTTCTACTCTTGCCACAAGTTATTTTCTACATTCAGAAATGACAACTACTTAAATCCTCACCAGTAAAAATTTGTCCCTTGGTTCTCAAAGGCTTCTGGTTTTTTTAATAATTCTCAAATACACATTTTAATAGATAAATATAATAGTATCTTTCCTATAAAAGTATGCGTGGGTATATACTTATACATATATAAAAAAGTAATCAATTTATGAAAGGATATGTACATGTGTGTATATATGTATCTGAAAGGTTCTCCTTTATGCATCATTCTTGAGTCACTAATACATACCAATATTAGAGAAATTGAGGAATTAGAGGAATAGAGGTTCACAAACAGCTTGACTAGTTTTAGATTCACTTAACTTTTTTTCTTGTGGTGCTGTCTGAGGTCAAACCTTTGGCTCTGTGTATGCTAGGCAAATGTTCTACTCATTCAATTATTTTAAAAGAACTTTTAAATTTATAATTAACTTAGATTTACAGAAACATTGTGAATATAATACCAAGAGTTCCTGTGTACTCAATTTTTCTTAACATCTCATGTATATTTATCATGTATATTTGTTGTAATTAATGAACCAATAAAGACACATCATTAACTAAAGCCCCCATTTGGAGTTTCCTGCATTTTACCTTACTGCTTTTTCTGTTGCATAATACTATCTAGTATACTACATCACTTTTATTCAGCAAGTCTTGCTGTGACAGTTCTTCGACTTTTCGTGTTTTTGATTAAAATGTCAAGTTTTGAGGAATATTGTTTTGTATTTTATAGAGTTCTCCTTAAGGAGGGTTTCTGGATGGTTTTCTCATTATGAGACTAAGGTTACAGGTTTGGAGTGAGGAAGATCACAGTGAATAAGTATCATTCTCATCATATTATATCAAGGGTATATATATTATCAGCAAGACTTATGATTAAGGATTGTGTCAAACTGAAAATGCAATACCTCTTCTAACAGGCATCTGATGTGGAGCCACATCTGATACTTGTCTATCATGGGGGAATATTGCACAGTGCTGCCTGATCTTGATTTTTTTTTCCCCAGAGGTAAAAATCTCACTGTTTATGTGAAATATCCAACTTTTAAAGATTGGCAACTAGCTAGAATTTAAGATACAATGGCATTACACTTGTGTTGGTCTAATAAAGTAATAAATGTCTGTGGGCCAATATAAGTCTACTGTGGCCAGTTGGCAAACTCTTTTGTACATATATGGAAATTATTAAAGTTTTAAAATAGCAAAGAAGTGTTAGGTTTTCTGGTGCAATGAAGAGGCAGAAATGAAGAAAAAGAGGTCTTTATTGAGGACAAGGAGAGGAGTGAATAATACATCAGGCTGGGCTCCTTCTCTTTGGTCAAAGACAAAAGGGGTGGAAGGTTGTATGACCAGTGACCAGAGGCGAAGCTTGGGGCAGGCAATGATGATGCGTGAGGAACTGATTGGAATTTTCTTCATGAGCAGGAATGGAAAGAGGATGTTGTAATAAAGGCTGAGCAGAGAAGAAGGAGGAAGTGGTCATCAGGAAATAAACTGTCATTTTTGTTTTGGCCTTCCACCATCTTAGACCACCACCATAATACTCAGTAATTTATACTAGGGCAGTAACCATTTTCAGTCAATTTGCTCTGACTTTTCAAATCATTTTTAGTACACAGGTGTGGGGAGACACGATTGGAAGATGACAGAACAGATCAGCCTTGTTTTGGCCACTCAAAGATATCAGGAAGACATGAGCTAAGGTATGTTTGATACCTATATCTATGATATCAAAATACAATGCTCACTTTGGCAGCACACATACCAAAATCAAAATAAAGAGTGGGCAATCAAATTGGGACAAGGAAACATATTGCAAGACATATCAGTTAAAATTAGATTACTGGTGGATTTATAGGATGGAGCTGGGGAAGACGTCAAAGATAACATCAAAGAGTCTATCATAGGGGTTAAATGAATAGAATGTCAAGGTCTGAGTTCAGGAAGTACACAAGGAGCAAGTTTTCGGGAGTAGAGAAAAGAATCTTTGAATTGTCCAAGTTCATGCACTGAATGAGCAACTAAAAATGCAAATTGTTATCTGAGAAGAGATCTGGGGCCAAAGGTCTAGGTTAGGGCATGTCCTCAATTTGCAGGTGATAGTTACCCTCACAGTAAAGCCTGTATTTGAAAAAATGCGAAAAATAATTGTGCATGTGTGTGTGTTTGTGTGTGTGTGTAGGTGGGTTCAGAGAAAAGAGGGCCAGTAAAAGGTGACTGTAAAAACGTAACTTGTTCTTCCATCCAAGTATTAACCAGGCCTGACCCTGCTTAACTTTTGAAATCAGAAGAGATCAGGTATTTTCAGGTATGCTTGTGGATGCAACCATTTCCATCATAGCATGTTAAAAAGAGTAGGTGTTAACAAGACATTTGTATGGTGCCTCCCCAAAGTTGTCTCAAGTTTTGGTTCTGATATCCTTGCCCCTGTGTCTTTAAACACCTACTATTTTTAGAGATGCCCTTCAATCTCACCACTAGGGATACTGCAAAATCTTTATTGTTTTCTCTCTAATAATTTATTTTCTCTTATTCTTGTCTTTTTTCCTGAACCTCTAGATGAGTTTAGGTGGAGAACTGAGTTCGAACTTATGCTAGTTCTTTACAGACCATGTAGCTTTGGGTAAGTATCTTAATCTTATTGAAATTCAATAAGGTTATCTGTGAAATACAGATAATATCACCTCCTGGTTTGGTTATGAGGATTGAAAGCATTCACATAAGTGTCTTAGCTACTTTTCTCTCATTACTGAGACAAAATACCCAACATTCAAATTAAGGAAGGAATGGTTTATTTAGCTCACAGTTTGTGGAGGTTTCAGTCGATAATCAGCTGGCTCCAAAGCAGGGTGGCATAGCACACGGGTAACACATGAAGATGTCAAAAGACAGCAAAAGCAGCAAGAGCTAAAAAGGGGGAGAACAAGTGTCTTTTTCCTCCTTATATTGTAAGCAGGCAATGCCCCTTGGGTGGATGTAGCGCTCACACGATCTCCATGCCCTCCTCTTACATGGGCTGAGGTTGTTTACAAAGTGAGGACCCTGGATCCCTGCTGAGTCTTTTACTTAAAGTTCTAAACTTCTCAAGTTGTCACAATGAACAACAATTACAATCAACATCTTGCCAAGTTGACAACCAGATGCATTACTTTATACTGTTTCCAGATACAAAGACGTGCCTATTCTTAACATTTCACAAGTTGGACACTGTAACACAGGTTCAGCAATCCTTAACAACCAATATTAAGTCTATCAACATTACATTACACTAGAACCATAACATTTCAACGCTGGCACCCCAAAGATTCACTCACACACCTTTCTTTTCTTTTCTTTTTTTTTATTTAAGAGAAAAAAAAGACACATATAAGAAAGACAAAAAGCAAAAGAGACAAACAAACGACTAGAGTAAATGCACAACAGTAACATTACAGGTTTACAAAACAGGATGATAGAAACTTGACAATGGTTGCAATATTGCGTCTCATTATCTTCAAAATGGTTGTTTACATTAACAGATATAGACATGTAAAATTGATCTAATCATGCGTATTAACCGTTCTTTCTCAATAACTAATACATTCAGCAGTATGTTCATTTTAGTCATCTTATATATACATATATACAGATTTATGTTTTCCTTTTCCATTCCCTCTTTCCCCCTTTTCCCTTCCCAATTACTGTTGCTCTTTGAGCTGTTTTTTACCCTTACCTAGTATTTATTATAGATTTTGGATCATATATACTTTTTCCATTTCCTACACTAGGGAGACAATGTGGTATTTACACATGTGGGTTTGATTTATCTCACTTATGAGCATGGTCTCAAGTCGTGTCCATTTACTTATAACAGTCGCAAAGCAATCTTTCTTAATAACTGAATAGTACTCCATTGTATAAAAATACCACATCTTTTTTAACCATTCTTTGATTGATGGGCACTTGGGTTGTTTCCAAGATCTGGCTAGTACAAATTGGGTTGCTATAAACATGGGTGCACAGGTATCACTGTGGTGTGATGTTTTCAATTCTTCTGGGAAAATGCCCAGAAGTAGGATAGCTGGGTTGAATGGGATCTCTAATCCTAGCTTCTTGAGGAATCTCCAAACGGACTTCCACAGTGGTTGCACCAGTCTACACTCCAACAACAGTGGAGAAGAGTTCCTTTTTCCCACAACCCCTCCAGCATTTGTTGTTCCTTGATTTCTTAATCTTGGCCATTCTTTCTGGAGTGAGATGGAATCTCAGTGTTGTTTTAATTTGCATTTCCTGAATGACCATTGATTTTGAACATTTTTCCATATATTTATTTGCCATTTGTATTTCTTTCACTGAGAAGTGTGTATTCATCTCAGATGCCCATTTTTGGATTGGGTCTTTGAATTTAGGGGCCTGATTTCTTTTAATTCTTTATTCATTTTAGATAGAAGTCCTTTGTCTGAGGGACAATAGGCTAAGATATTTTCCCAGTTTGTGGGTTTTCTTTTCACTCTGTTGGAGATTTCCTTTGACATGCAAAAACTTTTTAGTAAGATGAGATCCCAGTTGTTGATTCTGGGAAGAGTTTCCAGTGCAATTTGATTTTTGTTCATGAAATCTCTGCCTACTCCTATGTCATCAAGATTTTTACCTACTCTGTCTTCTAGTAAGTTTAGTGTCTCTGTTTCAATATTCAGATCTTTGATCCATTTTGACTTTATTTTAGTGCATGGTGATAGGCATGGATCTAGTTTTAGTTTACGGCATATAGAAAGCCAGTTTCTCCAGCACCATTTGTTAAAGAGGCTATCTTTCTTCCAATGTACATGTCTGGCCCCTTTGATAAAGATGAGGTGGCTAAGTGTGTTTGTAGTTGTGGCTGTATCCTTTAATCTATTCCATTGATCTTCATGTCTGTTTTGATTTCAGTGCCATGCTGATTTTATCACAGTAGCTTTGTAGTATAGTTTCAAGTCGGGGATTGTGATGCCTCCTGCCTGCCCTTTGTTGCCCAGAATTGCCTTTGCTATTCTAGGTCCTTTCTGGTTCCAGATGAATTTTGGGAATGCTTTCTCTAGTTCTGTGAGGTTGGCAAGTGGTATTTTGATTGAGATTGCATTAAATCCGTATAATAATTTTGGGACAGTGTCCAATTTCGCGATGTTTGTTCTTCCTACCCACGAACAGGGAATATCTTTCCATTTTCTGAAATCTTCTTCAATTTCCTTCTTTAGAGTAATGTAATTTTCACTGTATAGATCTTTTACTTCCTTTGTTAGATTGATTCCTAAGTATTTCATTTTTTGGATGTTATAGTGAAGGGTGTGGTTTCCCTTGTTTCTCTCTCAGTGACTTTGCTGTTTGTGTACAGGAATGCTATTGATTTTTCAGTGTTCACTTTGTATCCAGCAACATTACTGAATTTGGTTATTACTTCTGAAAGTCTTTTAATGGATTTTTGGGGATCCTCTATGTAGAGTATAATATCATCTGCGAATAATGATAATTTCACTTCTTCCTTTCCTATCCTTATTCCCCTCATTTCTTTCTCTTGTCTAATTGCTCTGGCTAGTATTTCCTGAACTATATTGAGCAGGAATGGTGATAATGGATATCCTTGTCTTGTTCCTGACTTTAGGTTAAAAGTTTTCAGTTTTTGTCCATTTAGTAAGCTGTTGGCTGTTGGTTTATGATATATGGCTTTTATCAGGTTGAGGTAGAGACCATCTATTCTGATTTTCTGTAGGGTTTTTATCATGAATGTGTGTTGGATTTTGTTGAAAGCTTTTTCTGCATCTATTGAGAAGATCATGTGGTTCTTGTCCTTGACCCTGTTGATATGGTGTATTACATTTATTGATTTGTGTATGTTGAACCATCCTGCATTCCTGGGATTAATCCCACTTGATCATGGTGTATAATCTTTCTGATAACTTTCTGTATTCTATTTGCCAGTATTCTATTGAGGATTCTTGCATCTATGTTCATGAGGGAGATTGGTCTGTAATTTTCTTTTTTGGTTGGGTCTTTCTCTGGTTTTGGTGTTAGGGTAATAGTTGTTTCGAGGAATGAGTTAGGGAGACTTACTTCCCTTTCAATTTCATTGAAGAGTTTGAGGAGTGTTGGCATTACGTCTTCCCTAAATTTCTTGTAGAATTCAGCGGTGAATCCATCAGGGCCTGGGCTTTTCTTTGTTGGTAGGGTCCTAATTACATTTTCAATTTCATTAGCTAAAATTGGGTTATTCAGCAGCTTTGCATGTTCTTGATTCAGCTTTGGTAATTCATAGGTTTCTAGGAATCTGTCCATTTCTTCTGTGCTATTGAATCCGTGTGAGTAAAGGTTTTCGAAGTAGTTGTTGATCTTCTGTGTTTCCACAGGGTCTGTAGTGATTTTACCCTTTTCATTTCTTATTGCATGAATCTGAGTTTTTTCTTTCCTCTTCTTGATAAGGTTGGCTAGGGGTTTATCAATTTTATTTACTCTTTCAAAGAACCAACTCTTCGATTCATTAATTCTTTGTATTGTTTTCTTAGTTTCCATTGCATTAATTTCTGCTCTGATCTCGAAAATTTCCTCCCTTCTTTGGGCTTTGGACTTGACTTGCTCTTCTTTTTCTAGAAGCTTGAGGTGCAGCATTAGGTTGTTTCCATTTTTCTGATGTAGAAGTTTAGTGCTATAAATTTCCCTCTGAGGACTGCTTTCATTGTGTCCCACAAGTTCCGGTAGTTTGTATTTTCATTCAATTGTAGATATTGTTTAATTTCTTCTTTAACTTCTTCTGTAACTCATTGGTTGTTTAGGAGAATATTATTTAATTTCCATGTGTTTATGCAGTTATTGTAGTTTTTTTGTCACTCATTTCCTATTTTAGTGCGTTATGGTCAGATAATATGCATGAAATTATTTCAGTTCCTTTGCATTTACTTAAGCATGTTTTGTGACCAGTATATGATCTATTTTAGAGAATGACCCATGTGCAGGTGAGAAGAATGTGTATTTTGATGTTGATGGGTGGAATACTCAGTGCATATCCACTAGGTTCATTTGTTCCCAAGTTTGATTCAGTTCTGTTATTTCTTTGCTGATTTTTTGTTTGGTTGATCTGTCTCTCTGCGACAGTGGGGTGTTAAGGTCCCCTGCTATAACTGTATTATTGTTTATTTGGTTTTTCATGTCTGTTAAGAATTGTCTTACATAGTTGGGTGCTCCCATATTTGGTGCATATATATTTAAGATTGTAATCTCTTCCTCTTGAAGTTTTCCCCTAACAAGTATGTAGTGACCTTCTTTATTGCTTTTGATCGTTTTCGGTTTGAAGTTCACATTGTCTGCAAACATAATAGCTAACCCTGCTTTTTTTTGGGTTCCTGTTGCATGGAGTATTGTTTTCCAGCCTTTGATTTTTAGTCTGTGAATTTCCTTTTGAGTGAAATGTGTTTCTTGTACACAGCATATTGTTGGGTTTTGTTTCTTAACCCACTCTTCTAGTCTGTTTTTTTTTTATTGATGAGCTGAGACCATTTACATGGATTGATACAACTGATATGTACTGGCTCATCCCTGTCTTGATGTCTTTCTGTTGTTGGTTTTCTACATTTTCTGTTTAATTATTTGCCCTGCTTAGTGGTTTCCTTTTGTTGTTGTTCCTTACATTGTGGCTATCTTTGTCTCTTTCTAGAGTGTCTTCCAGTAGTTTATGTAGTGTTGTTTTGGTGACTATAAATTTCTTCAGTTGCTCTTTGTCAAGAAAGTATCTCATTTCTCCATCAATTTTTAAGGGTAGTTTTGCAGGGTACATCAATCTGGGTTGAAAGTTGTTTTCTTTCAGGATTTGAAATACTTCACTCCAAGCTCTTCTAAACTTAAAGGTTTGTGTTGAAAAGTCTGCCATGATTTTGATAGGCTTTCCTTCATAGGTGATCTGTTTCTTTTCTCTGACAGATTTTAGTATTTTGTTCTTGTGCTGTATTTCTGATACCCTTATTATTATATATCTGGGTGAAGATTTATTTTGGTTATGGTTAATTTGGGTTCTGTATGCCTCAGTTACCTCAATTTCAGATTCTCTTCCCATGTTTAGAAAAGTTTCTGCTATTATTTTTGTGAATAGTCTTTGCAGGTCATTAGTATTGACCCCTGCTTTTTCATTTATACCTATTAATCTTATGTTATTTCTCTTGGTATCATCTTGCAACTGTTGAATTCCTGTTTCTTGGTTCCTTACTATTTTTAAGAGATCTTTTCTTTCATGACCACAAGCTCCCATGCTGTCTTCAAGATCTGAGATTCTATCTTCAGCTTCATTCAAGTGGTTTTTCAAGCTTTCCATGGAATTTTTCATTTCCTGAATTTCCCTTTGAATCTGTTTCATGCATTCTATTTGTGTCTTATATTGTTCATTCAAAGTTTCAATCATTTTCTTAAGTTCTTCTTTTTTTTTTATCTTGCTCTTGTTTAGATACACACATTTCTTTCATAATGATTGTCACTTCATTTCTTAGCTGAGAGATTATTTTTGATTTGAGTTTCTCTATAGCTTCATCAAGCTGTTTCTTTACTCCATTTGCTATCATTTCAGAAAATTCAGCTGTGTGACTCCCAGTGTCTTCCATTTCAATGTCTCTTGGGTTTGTTCTCAGTGGTCTGGGAGACTGAGACTGCCTCTTGGTCTTTTGTTTTGTCATTTTCTTCTGGGACCTGTGTGGCTCTACGTCCTGTGAAGTTGACCGGGTGTTCACCTGGTGGGTTGCGCTGAGTCACAGGACTGGGTAGTGCTGGATCCTGTGCACAACTAGTAAGGGCACACTCCTGGAGTGTGCTAGTGGAGCCTCTGCCTTACTGGGTCGGGGCTGAGACCTCCTAGACCCAGGCAGTTAGGTGGAGCATACCCTGGAATGTGGCACCACCTGGACCCTGAGTCTGGCTGCAAGGAGTTCAGAGCCTCTGGATTGCCAATCAAGCCTGGATGAGTCCCAGGCCTACAGTGCCAGGGCCTTGCTCCTGGCTGGGCAGGCCTGCAACCTCTAGGACCCACCCACACCGGCCACTCCACTCAACAATGGAGCTCGCGCAAGCCCTGTGCTCTGATGGGAAGAGCCCAAGCTCTCCAAGGCCCTGCAAATAAGTTGGCCAGTCCCTGATGAGCAGCTCTGGGGATCTGGGCTGAGCTGGACTCAGTACCTCTGTGTCCTGTGAGGCTGAGTGGACAGTCCCCTGGTGGTTGCACAGAGTCACAGGACTGGGTAGAGCTGGATCGTGTGCTCAGGTAGGGAGGGCGCACTCCTGGAGTGTGCTGGTGGATCCTCCACCTTATTGGGTGGGGGCCAAGACCTCCTGGACCCAGGCAGCTAGGTGGAGCATACTCCGGAGTGTGGCGCCACCCAGACCCTGAGTCTGGCTGTAAGGATTTCAGAGCCTCTGAAGTGCCAGGCAAGCCTGGGTGAGTCCCAGGCTTACAGTGCCAGTGCCTTGCTCCTCACACACCTCCTTATTAAAAAAGCATTTAGTTCATCTGCAAGAGTTTCTAATTCCTAACAGTTTCAGCATTGCTGAAAAGTCCAAGTCTCAAGTCTCTTCTAAGATGTAATGTAAGCTCTTAACTGCAAGCCCATGTACAAATGAAAAATTAGACATTTCCAATATTCAATGGCACAAGATAAACATTTTCATTCCAATAATTACAAACAGGAAGATACAAAGGATTAGGAACCAAGAAAGACCAAAATCTATCAGGCCAAGTATTAAGTCCTGTAGTTCCATATTCAGCATTTTGAAGCTATCTGTGACAAATTGTGAGCTCCAAAGGATTTGAATAACTCTACTTCTATGACACTTCTTACAGATCCCATGGCTTCTCTCTTAGTCATGCTCTGCACCTTCCTTGAAGCTTTCCTTGGATGATCCATGTTCATGACTTTTTCAAACTTCTGGGGTCTCCACTGCATCTTCAGCTTCATACACACAGCCTCACACACTGCCCTCTCAGGGGCCTTCTGAAATCTAAGTGGAAGTTTTTTCAATCCCATGACTCTTGCACTCTGCATGCACCTAAAACCAGTGCCACATGGATAATGCCAAGGTCTGCTGTCACCTGGAGCAGTAACCAGCTTTCCTCTCTCTTGTATGTAGGAGTTGAGTGCCTGGATCACTGGGCACTCTGAAACAAATTCTGAGGAACAAATTTTCTACACCATTGCCATTCTGGAACATGGTGATCTTCATCTTTCTCCTCAAAGCAAGGTCTTTTGCTTTGCAGTTTTGAGGTTACAAAGGGTGGAGACTTGCTGCTTTTTTGTGATGCCTTCAAGCCATCTCTTCTCAGCAATCGAGATTTCCACAGCTCTATCATTGCAGTTCACAGCTTTAATAGAGCTTCCTTTCTGGCCAAACTCACAACATTTTAAATCATCCTGCTGGGCTCTTTGCTCTTGATTCTCAACATAGATCTAGCTAAAAACCTCCAATAGCCGTGCTGCCACCTCAACATTTGACTGACTTGAAATTTCTTCTGCCAGATTAGTTAGTCCCCACCCTTAATCTCAATCTCAGGCAGTCTCTGGACGTGAGCAAAATGCAGGCAAACTTTCTGCCAAGCCATATCACACACTGTCTGGAATCCAACAACCCTTGCAGTCCTTCTTAGCAGAACTTCCCAAGCTTGATCATTACTGGTTTTCTGGTCTTCTGATGTCTGACCAGAATCTCCCATACAGAACAGCCTGAGGTGTTCCAGCTCTGCTTTTTCAGGTGACATTTCCAAACCTTTCCAAACTCTTCCCACAAACTATTCCCAAAGATTCTTGAACCATAGGATCAGGTATAGTCACAGTAACAGTCCCACTTCTCCAGTACCAAATTCTGTCTTGGTTACTTTTCTCCCATTTCTGAGACAAAATACCCAACACCAAAAATTAAGGAAAGAAAGGTT
>RJWM01047054.1:0-12041 GCA_004363535.1 Dasyprocta punctata
AGTATCATTTAAAACAATTTAACAACATATCTATCAATGGATAAGGTGGGGAGGTTTTGTTTGTTTTTTTGTTTTGTTTTGTTTTTTGGTGTTTTTGAGACTGGGTCTCACCATGCTGTTCAGGTTGGTCTTGGGCTCACTTTGTAGCCCAGGTTGGTCTCGAACTTGCGAACAATTCCCCAGCCTCAGCCTTCCAAGTGCTGGGATTACAGGACTGCCACCACACCTGGCTTTTTTTTTTTTTTCTTTTCTTCAATGGATGTTTTCAAACATGTAAAACATTCACTAAAATGCGAAAACATTCATAAGAAGTATTCATTGGAAAAGCAAGCAATAAAGCAATATGCTCAATATTATCCCAATTTGTTTAAAATTATCTTTATTTAGGAAAAAAAAAGGGAAAAATACCAATATTTGAAAAATTGCTAATTACAGATGGTAGAGTTAGAGTAATTTTTACTTTCTTTGTATTTTACATTTGGTGGGAAAGTCGTCTTTTTACTTCCAGTTTAACTTCGTATGTAAGTCCAGGCCAGGACTAAAGAACCTACGAAGTTTCTTGGTCAATGACAGGTGTAAGTAGGTCATTCATGTGGCCAAATCTTTGTCAGTATTTTTTAATCACACCATTCAAGGACAAATATAGTCCCAACTGAGATGTTTAAAGTCTATAAACCCATTCTAGAAGCCAAAATATAATCTCCTTTCACTGGATAAAACAATTATGGATTTGGTAAAATCTAAATGAAAGATTTTTAATTATATAATTGTACTCAAGTTGTCTTAAATGAAAGAAATTTCATTCTGAATTAAGACAGTGTGTTCTGGATAAACCTCCCTTCAAATAAGATGAAGATTAGACAAGCACAAGGATGGATGGGTTTGGCATGGGGATAAATGTCTACTTTATGGAGCTTTAAATTAAGATAAAACAGATTGATTTATAACCTCTAAAAGAACCTGATTGTTTTCAAAATTTTCCCAAAACCTCAAAACTTGATTCTGAAATCATCCAGAATCTTTAGTCACTGTGTACTTAGATGAATTCCACACAGACAACACCTAAAAACTGGATGTGAATGGGACACAGGAATCATGGACCAATTTGGGACAATTTGGCCACCACACATCTAAGTTCACTGACCTGTATATGACTGTCAGCACATGTAAATGATGTATCCCTTTTCAGTTTAGCATTCTTGGCACCCATGCCCCTCCCTGCAAAACTATGTGCTATGGAGATCTAATGTGATCCCCATCCTCAAGAATGTGCCAGATACTAAAAGTCAGCGACATGTTTATGTAGGAGGGTCATAAAATCAGAAAGCATCTAATGTACACATGCATATATGTGAATAACCATATCCTTGCTGTACAAAGTAGAGATAGAGCAGTATCGTTTTTGTTTTAATTTGCAAAAATGCTGACACAGATTTAAAAAAAAAAAACTCATGTTTCAGATCTGACTTTTTTTAACCTTTTACACAGGTTTTCTATCAAATTACTAGCTCCATGTTCTGTTTAAAGAACAAAAGAGGCAAAATAACATTTTGACCATATATGTGTTGTGCATATAGATCTCTCCCATACACACACACACACACACACACACACACGTATGTTTGCGAGAAAGAGGTCTTAAAGAAGACATTAAGTTCCAGAAAAATCAGTTCATCCAAGGTCAAGATCTTCAGAAATTCTATCAGTAAGTCTATGGCCATGCCACTCTGCAGAGCCTTTGTTGTTTTTGTTTTTGTTTTTGTTTTGGTGGCACCAGGGATCAAACTCACAACCTCGTACCTGTCAGACAGACGCTTAAGCCACTGAGCCAAACTCCCAGCCCTGGCCATACCACTCTGAATTGAATGCACTGGATCTCATCTCATCTTAGAAGCTACAGAGAGTTAAGCCTAGTTAGTACTCAGATAGGAGAAACACTATCATGTAGCAAATATACACTGATTATTTGAAGAACAATGCTGCACACATGTACCCTGAATAATTCACAACCAAATATTATAATCAGCAAACAAATTCAAATATTACATCCAATCATGAGTATTCAAAATCAAAACTATGAATTTTAATTTTTAGAAGAAATGATGCTGAAATATACATCTTTCTGCATATACCGCGTACTGACTCTTAATATACAGAGCACTTACTGACTCTTGATGTGGAAACTACAGGTCTTAAACTGCTTTAAGAATTAGTATACGCACAGCCCAGGGAAAAATGTCTCCTTACCATTACTGGATATTAAAAAGGGGGGCAACTACTTTTCAGAGTCTACCTGGAAAATAAGCAGAAGGTGCTTTCTCAGGCTTTCTAGTCACTCCCCCAGGCAGAATTCTGATCAAACTGCTTATCGCTAGTGCCATCTCCTTTCCGCATCCCTCAGCCACCTCTAGTCCAAAGCTCTAGACCTCCACTCTGGCTGGCCTTCTTTCATTGGTCCTTTACTTCCAACATCTAAACTCCTAAAGCAGCCATGGGAACATTCTGAGCCAAATGGGCTGGACCTAAACGAATGATTAACGACCTTTAAAGTTTTCTGGATGATATGCATTTTTTAAATTCCAACTACCCAGATCTTGGTTTCTAACTACCTTTACTCATTGGAGAAATAGTTGGGCTCAGGACTGGGGTAAGAGAAGGAGAAAATAAGTCTGAAATGTTTTACTATGCCAAAAAGATGCTTAAACATTAATGCAGACATGACAAAAGGGACATAGGAGCTGCCTTGAAGCTCCCCGTGAATCCCGGGCAAATGTGGGACAGTTTGAACAAGAAAGAATGGTATTGATGAATTATAATGCTTTGAATAAAAAAAGGAACATAAATCCAGTGGTATTTATAACAAAGCGGGTAGGTGGAAGCTCTTCTTTATAAAGTAGCCCAGTTAATAAACATCAAAAGAATAGCAGGAGAAAATGGCACTTTGCAACCACCAATGCACTAACTGGTTGAGTCAATGATCATTAATGGATGCTAAAACCATTACCGAAAGTAGAACAGGATACTCACAGTCTCAGAGTATCACCCCACAGATTACTTATCATTTACCTAGGGGAAAGGGTAGCCTTATGATGTAGAATTCTGGAAGACCACCTCATCCAAGGGATGCCTGGCGTAATCAATTATAGGACAAACGCATATCTCCATAGCCACTATGTACCAAAGACTGCCGAACATGCCTAATCCGCACAGAATCAGAAGGTAGCAATTAAACAAATTCAGATTATGATAAATATTACAGGACAGATGTCCTTCTATCTCCAAGATATTAGCAACCATGAGCAATAAAAACAAAGCAAAAAGTGATGTAAAGAAAACTGTCTTTTTAAGAGACAAAATGCAATGAATGACTGTCCATGAATCTTGGATTGGGAAAAAAGGTTACAAAATACATGATTAAGATAATAAGTGAAATCAGAACATATATTCAAATATCTGTATGTTAGTGATGATAATGCATGGTTTAACAAATTTAAAAAAAAATAAGTTTGTGTGTGTGTGTACACATGCAAAGAGACAGACAAAAATACAGAGAAATAGAAAGAAACAGAGATAAAGCAAATTTGGCCAAGTGTCAGCGTTTTAAGTGGCAAACTGGCCCTAACCTATAAAAACCAGTAACCATGGTTACCTGTAGGCTCTACTTACCCAATATAAAGTCAGACCATAACAGACCTTGCAGTAGAAAGGAAACTGACACAAACCATAATGTAATTTCTTTGATATTAAGAGTATTTCGTCTGTTGTTCAAAAACTTTTTTCCAATTCTGTCTCCACTTTGAAGCAATTAATGGTCCTTTGTTGGGAGGAAGAAAAATCAACAAAGATGGCAGCAGGTAAACATTAGCAGTTAGACAAGTGCAGCTCTCCTGGTACACATTTTGAAGAGGTAGATCTTAAAGCAAAAAAGCCTCCACCTTCCCATGCCTTCTTGGTAACAAATGTGCTATATACATGTGGCCATCTCCAAGCAGCCAGAGACAGTCCCTTTTCAAGAATTCCTCTGGCCAAACACACTGCCCAGGAAGGCTAGGGGCTCCATCCTCTGCCCACTCTGGAATGAACTTGGAACAGAGGCATCATTCATGTAACCCCAGGATGGCAAACACGCACCCCAGACCCACAGCTTTGAGCATCTGTCTTAAATGATTCACCGCATCACACCCTAGCCCTTGTCTGCACCACCTCCTCTCTTAGCCTACCCAACTTCCAGCAGCAGTTTCATCTTCCCCTTTCCTCCGCCCAGTGGCCCACTCCTCACACTTCTTTTCATCTGCATCTTCAGTGTCACCTAGGCCACAAGACTTCACGTATTCTAGGTTGAAGCAATGTTTTTTCTATTCTTCCTCAATATTTTCGGTCCATGGCATGCACAAGACATTTTTGAAATAATTCTGCCACATATTTGATTCCACATTCACTGAAATGAGACTTTTGTTACAGTATCTTACTTTAAAAAGCACGATAATCCTGTGAAATCATTGTGTCCCTATTTTACAGAAGACAGAGACGCTGACACAGGTGAATAACTTGTCCAAGGTCATAGAGTTGTAAAGTCATTATTCAGATTGTGGTCTTCTGTTTCTACCCTAATACCAAAGGGTGTTATGTTATTTACAGTTTCAAATATTATCTTCAGTCCTTAAACTCACCATAAGGTCCTTGAAAGAAAGGAATTGTTTTAGCCCTTTCATGCTTACACTAGCACTTGACAAGACTCATAAGTCATGTGCACTGATTTATATTTCAAGATCTCATCCATAGACCATGTCTTTTCAGACCTCCACCCATCCCTCACCTCTTCTCTTTGCCATCTACATGCTTTTACTGCAATATATATAAGCCTGGATGGTGGAACTGTGCTGACCCTTGCATGCCTGGCACACAGTGGGCACATCATGTTTACTGGGAAAAATGGTTATACAACATGAGGCAGTCAGATTGCTCAACAGTTACTATGCCTTGCTAAGAAAGCTAACCTCATTTTCATCTTTATCACATACTGAGGAAAATTATTTTAGCAAAGAATACCAGAGAAGAAATAGAGAACAGAGAGCACAGATCTTGGCTGTTGGGGCCTCTCAATTCACCAGCTTCCTCGGGTGGAACTGTTCTAGAGCACTGCTTCCAAATTTTAATGCATACGCAATAGTGGTCTATTAAAATTATGACTCAGTATGTTGGGAGTAGAGTCTGAGAGTTCGCATTTCTAACAGGCTTCCAAGATCCAGGAACCACTTTTTTTTCTTTTTTTTGGAGACAGGATCTCACTATGTAGCCCAGGTTGGCCCTGAACTTGCAGAGATCTTCCTACCTCAGCCTCCAAAGTGCACGGGTTACAAGCATGCACCACCATACCCAGCACTCCATGAAATACATTTTTAAGTAGCAAAGCATTCTAGCCAGTTTAGTGAAAAGTGCCCCTTAAAAAAGATACAACCCCCCTAAAAAAATACAACCCATAAATTAAAACTAGAATAATTTTATACAATTTTAATGCTCATTGTCTCTGGGTTCCTTCATTTTTATTTATTTATTTTTTTAAAGATAGGGTCTTTCTGTGTAATTCAGGCTGCCCCTGAGTTCACTATGTAGCCCAGGCTGGCCTTGAACTCGCCGTGATCCTCTTGTCTCAGTCTCCCATGTGCTGGGATTATAGGTGTGTGCCACCACACCCAGCTGGGTTACTTCATTCTGCTTTTCTGTAATTTCCAAGTATACTATGATAAGTATTACTAGTGAAAAAAAAAATTGTAAGTGCTATCTATATACACATTTAAAAAATAATATTTGGGCATTCCCTTTCTGCACAGCTACATCTTTATTTAAGGAATAAATATACTTAAAGGACTAGACTAGATAGGTAACATGTTGGTGAATTTAGCTATTCTCCCTCTTCTCAGTTTAATGTGCAAATTAACTTCAAATAGCAATTACACTTAACATGAGGTTACTATCACAAGTATTGTTTCTCTCAGGTTCCTTTCCTTTAAAAGGAAGAAAAAGAATTCATTCAGTTGAATATAATGCAAGGCAAACCTTAAGTTAAGGACAGAAGAAAAACAAACAGGCGCTATACTGAACCTCCTCCAAGTGGGTCAAGAGAACTACAGGAAAACTGAAAGGGAAGAAGTGCTCCGCTCACAGCAAAGGTGGGATGGGAAGGGCAGATCGGGTAGAGTACAGCAGAGTTCACTGTGCAGCTGCAGGCGAGGTAGGGAAAAACAGTCCTCTCCAAAGCATAGCAAGAAGAGTTGACTGTTAAGAGTTTTCTGGTGCAATAGAGAAGCAGAAGGAAAAAGAAGGTGAAAGTAGCCTTTTTATTTGAGGACGTGGAGAGTAAAGGAGCCCACAACCCACGGGGGTTTGACCTTCTCCTGTGACCAGATATAAAGAGGCAGAGGGTTATATGACCTCTGATCGGAAGTGGCACATGGGGTGGGCATTGATGACATGCGAGGAACTGATTGGAATTTTCTTCACATGCAAATGGGAAAGACAGCAACAATTTGGGCCAAAGGGGAAGAAGGAGGGTAAATGTTCCCACTTTGGCCTTTCACCATATTAGGCCATTGCCATAATTGTACAGTAATTTATACAAGGGCAAGAACCTTTCAGTGATTACATGCACATTTGCAAGAAAACATCTCCAAAGCACGCAACTCTACTTTAGTGAAATTCCAAAGATGCCAGGTTATAAACTCTGAGTTGGAAAAGCTGCAGCCCTGGCTGGTGCGCATTTCATACCCATCCGAATGTCTACAGCAAATCTAGACACTTGCTCAGCTCCAGGTGTCTGTGACACAGGGAGGACCAAAAACCAAGAAGGAGCCCAACCATGGCATCAGCAGAGCTCTCCTAGTTAAAGCAGGACTCCTGGGCCTCTGCAGGCTCTGCGCCCATTACCTTCCCATCCCAGGTTAAGTTTCTCACCACAGGCTTTCAGTCCTCAGACTATGATTCCTCCCATAATCCTATAAGATCTTTTTTTTTTTTTTTTTTGATGGGGGAGAGGAAGGCTTGCGAAAGATTGTGAAACTCACTATGAAATCTCATGCAAAGGCTGGAGCCTATTCCAGAAGACTTATAAATACAATAAAGCCAGAAATCATTTCTGTGGCTGAGGGCTGTTAAGGATGTGGTTTCATATCTATAAAGTGGGCGTGTACTAGACATTGAGCCCAACAGAAAACAAAGTGTCACTGTATCTACTGAATTCTATGCATTGAGCACTGGATTACTCAAGACAAGCATTATTAAAATTGTGATCACCTGAGATTTCAAAACCAACATCAAAGTCATCACCTTCCCAGGGGAAAAGTCAGAATTTATTTGGACTTCTTTCATGTGTTTCACTGAAATTCATACTGTTTCTATTCTGAATTTCACTGGTGTTAAGGCAGAAGCCAGGGAGAATCCCACAATCTTCCCAGGGCTGCACGACCCTAAATGTTTTGATAGCTTAGTTAGAATTTTATAAGAGACATACAAGTCATGGCAACCAAACACAATGCAATACATAGCTTTTTGCCAAGATTTTAGTTTTAAAAATCTTTTAAGACATCAAAGACTAAGGGGCCAAATTCGGGAAATTCAACTATGAACTAACATTAAATATTATTTGGAGACTATCATTAATTTTGTTGGGTCTGACAATGATACTGTTTTTATATAAGCAGTTTCCTTATTTTTTAGAGATGCATTCTCATGTTTAAGAGTAAAATATCATGATATATCTATAATTTACTTTAAAATGGTTCAGTAAAAAAATATAAACTTACATAAAGAAAATAGGGAAAATGGTAATAATTACTGAAATTAGATGGGGGTTATTTGGGTATCCACTGTATTATTCTATTGCCAGGCAACAACTGGTCCAAATGAAGGGATAAACCAATGAATGAAAACAGACAATTTTCAGCCTAAGTCAAAACTAAAGAAATCTAGACAAATTATAGGCCTTACTCAATAATAGCATATTAGTATTGGTTCATTAGTTATAACAAATACACCAGATTAATGTAAGATATTACGAAGAGTAAACAAGGTAAGGGAGTATATGAGGGCTCTCTGGACTATACTCTCCATTTTTCTGTGAATCTAAACTGTTTTTAAGTAAATAAAATCTGCTTTAAAGAAAAAAAACATGACTATAAGACCAGTTTTCCTAATTTTCTCATTAAGTAAGTCTTAAACCAATTCCAAAGAGTAGCCCCATCATTTTCAGCAAACAGGATGGTACCAGAACCCACGAATGTGACCTACTTGGAAAATGACTTTAAATTAGGCTCTCCAGTTGCATGTGTTGCATGTGTTTTTAAGCTTACTCTCATATGCTTATACTATCCTTTTCCTCATACAATGGTAACATGTTTCAGATTCCGAGTTCCCTGGCTTCACTATGCTTAATAAAAAAAATGAAGAAAACAAAAGCTTATGGAATGAAGTCAGACCCAGAATTCACTAAAGTCCACGATTCTGACTTTGCAGTTATTGGGATCCTTGAAGGTCTGGGTCTGTGCCAGCTGTATTTTTCCTCCTCCAGTCAGAAGACAGGCTCCCTCTCTCCCTGTGACTTTCCTAGGCACAGGTGCTCCCTGAATTACAATGGAATCACATCCCAAAAAAATTCATCATAAGTCAAAATACTATAAGTTAAGAGTGCATTTAACACACCTATCCTACTGAACATCATAGCTTGGCAACACTGGCCACTGGCCCTTATGATCACCTGGCCAGTTCACTGCTGTTATCCAGGATTTTGAGACAGTACCTTACCATATCTCTACCTAGGAAAAAGATCTAAATTCAAAATTCAAAGTATATCTTTTATTGAATATATATAACTTTCATACCATCATAAAGTCAAAGAATTCTAAGTTGAACCATTTTAGGTCAGGGGCCATGTATATTCCCTTTATCCCTGGAAGTTCTCTCTATAGATCATAGGTCTGGTTCATGCATCCAATCTTCAGAGCAAAGTTACATAAACCAACTTGGGACCAGGACACTAGATCACCTATGCCCACACTCTGCCATGTTAAGTAGTGGAAGGTCCTCAATCCCAATGGCCCACAACCCCCAAATGCTGCCTTGCTGGGAAGCTGGCTCATGGGCAAAAGCTATGAAACAAGAACATACACATGTTCTGGTTCTTCAAAACTTATAGAAAATTCATGGAGACCTTCTCTTAAAATAAAATAATGCTTAAATTTTACACCATGGCTGAAACCCACAAACAGAAAGAGAAAGAATCCCTCTTTCACTGCCGAAGGTCCTCACTAGGCCGTAAATAGTGAGCCAAGACCATTCAGGCAAGGCACTGTAATTCTTGGCTTTCAGACAGATTCCAGAAAAGATGGGCAATAAAAATGAATTCTACCATCCATAAGGCTTAGATTCTTCTCAAAGCCAACTTGAGGCCTAAAATCGAGTTTTGCGTATTTCTTTCTTTTGACTTACTAAGGTGACCATTTTGTTACTAGAACCTTTGAGTCTCAGACTCTAAATTAAATGAAAAGTAAATATTTTTAAAAAACCAGATCATTTAAAAAAAAATCAGGTCTGTCCCTTGTACAAAATGTAATGCTCCTGCTTGTCGTAGAGACCGCTAACTAACTCAGTATGCTCTCTGCTTGGGCACCAGGACATCATAAAAGCTGCTGAAATAAGCAGGCGCCTGAATGGCACTTCTGTGTCTTTACAGATTTAATATGTCCAACGGTGGGAAATGAAAACCATTTTGGATTGAAGTGGCTAAAATTCAATGCTTGCTTTGTTGGTTTTTAACCAGAAAAACCAAAACTGAATATAGTTCAGTAAGGTTTTAAATTTCCCCCTCACTCTGTATTTTTACTCCTGTGTAAAAGATACTTTGTTTAAAATGAAAATATTTAACTCTACCACCAGTAACACATGTGCTGTAAATTTTAATCAGGAATGAAAAATGGGGTGTATAAAGCCAGTATCTAAACCTTTCTTACCTGTATATCCAATAGCATGTATTATACAGCAAGACATAGAAATCTTGAGAAATGTCTCGAATCTTCTAGTTAATGAATGGTTCCTCTGCCCTGGTTAGAAAAGTATTCACAGAATACCAGGGGTACTCAGGCATGTTTGTTTGAATATGTTCATATGTGTGTATCTGTAGTATGTCTTGGGTAGGAATGGGTTGGGGGAGGGCAAGCCCTGGAGATCTGGAATCCAGATAAAAATCTTGAGGTGTCCCCAAGATAGAACCATCTATTTGCCCCTCCATTCTCCCAGTCTGTTGCGTGCCAGGACACTGACCCATTTCATTGTCGGTCCTCTTACTCACTGGCTTCCAGCTGGGTTTGGCCAACAGAAGCTCCCAGAAGAGGACCAGGCAGAAGAAAGGATCCTGCCACGCAGGGTCCCCTGGATACCGGCAGGTGGCCCTCCGCACAGAGCTCTGGGTCTCCCTACCCCTGCAGGCCCAGCAAACAGAGCAAGCTGGATGTCACCAGTCCCAGGACATGGCACCATCCCTTGCAGCTGCCGACTCCCTGTCCCCAGTGCAAATGTTCCATCTGTTTCCTGAGGGCACCCAGCCTGATACAAAGACCTAAAACTTTTGAACACTCACGTTGCAAGATACTACCCTGTAATTATTATTGTTTTGATTCCAGTTTTACTACCCTTGTATCAATTATGTCAAAGAAGAGTAAAATATTTCAAGACATTTTAAAGCTAACTGTTGTAAAGCTAGAGTATTGACTTCTTGTTTTTTTCTAGGTATTTTTTTCATCTATACAATGTCATTATCTGCAATAAATCACACAGTACAGTGAATATTTTGTAGCTTAAGTGATCCTTTTAGAAACACTGGGTCAGGGCCGGGGATTTATTAGCTCAGTGGCATAAGCACCTGCCTGGCAAGTGCAACGTCACGAGTTCGATCCCTGGTACCAAAAAAAAAAAAAGAAATGCTGGGTCAGATCAAGTCACGTCTCTGCTTAAAACCCTCTCATCTGTCTCAGAGTAAGAGTCCTCCTTCTGCCCTGCAGTGCCCTGCATAACCTGTCTCTCACTCAGCTTCTGTTTTTACTTTGCCTCTGCATCACTCTTCCTCATCCTGCGCATTCTGCTCTTGCCTCAAGGGCAGCTTTCCTGTTTTTCAAAACAAGCTACCTGGCTCCACCTGAGGGTCTCGGCCCTGGCAGCTCCCTCCACCTGGAATGTTGCCTCCTGGCACCTCACTCACTGCTTCCAGCTCACTTGCAACTGCTCCACGAAGCAGCAGCCCAAGAAACCTTAGGCAGCCCTCTCTTTTCCCCAATTCTTTCTCTCTCTCCTAGTTTTCTTTTCATTGTGCCTACTATCTGCTCTATGTGTGACCATCTCCTCCCATCCGAAGTGTGATCCAACAGGACCACATCTATTAGGATCACCATCCATCCTTGCCATCTAAAGCAGTGAGCGGCAGACAGTCAGCACTAGCTCAATATTTGAGGAAATAAATGAGTTGATTTTCTAAAAAATTTTTAAAACTGCAGCCTGCTTTCTTAATGACTGCAGCTAAATGTCCTGTGATCAAGAAGATATTCAGAGCCGGGCGTGGTGGCACATGCCTTTAATCCCAGCACTTGGGAGGCTAAGTTAGGTGGAGCGTTGTGAGTTCGAGGCCGGCTTGGGCTACAACGCGAGCACAAGGCCGACCTGAGCTACATAATGTGACCTTGCCTCAAAAAACCAGGGCCGGGAGTTTGGCTCAGTGGCTTAAGTGCCTGCCCTGGCAGGTGCGAGGTTGTGAGTTCGATCTCTGGTGCCACAAAAAAAAAAAAAAAAAAAAAAAAAAAAAAAAAAAAAAAAAAAAAAAAAAAAAAAAAAAAAAAAAAAAAAAAAAAAAAAAAAAAAAAAGAAAGAAAGAAAAGAAAAAGAAATTGGGATCCTCCTGCATGAGCCTCCCAGAGTCTGGGATTATAGCTGTGTACCACTAGGCCTGGATCCATAGACCACTTTAAAAACAAGTAACAAGCCATCATTTCTAAATGATGGCT
>RJWM01047055.1:0-11996 GCA_004363535.1 Dasyprocta punctata
GATTTTAGAGAACACAAACTCATACCAGACATGTAGTAGGTTGGGAGTTTCATTCCCCTATTTCATTTGGGGGTCTTCCACTGAGATCACTGCACAGAGGTAAGAGTTTGTTTTTGTTTCATAGACTCTAGACTGGGACTCAATTAGGTAACAAATTGTTATGCTTCAAATTGTGATTTTCTCCTTTGCCCATTGTTTATAGTTATTTGTGCCTTGTCGTTGCCCATTGTTCATAATTGCTTTGTCTCTTATATAGTTTTGTTAAAATGATGATATATCTAAGCAAAAAATGGGACATTTATAAGGTTTTGTTCTTGTACATGTTGCATCTAAACTAGTTACCAAATTTACTTGCTTGACTTTATTTAGACAATAGTACTAGAGAAAATAATGTTAGAACACCTCTGGCAGACTTTTAATATAAACTCCTGTAAAATGGGTTTTAAATAAAATCTAGCTCAAACTGATAAAGTATACATGGCTAGAATAAAACATGGGACTTCTTCCACAATTTAAAAATCACTAGGCTGGTGGCTGTTCTTTAGAACTTGGAGGACAGGAGCAGGGTATGGTGGTGCATGCCTGTAATACCAGAACTCAGGAGGCTGAGACAGGAGGATTATTGCAAGTTTAAGACCAACCTGGGCTACAAAGTAAGATCAAGGCCAGCCTGTACTGCATAGCAAGACCTTGTCTCATAAAGAAAAAAAAAAAGACTTGGAGGACAGGTTTCACTGAGACAGACTGGCTCTAATCCTCCTCTACACTCTAGAGGAAATGTGAAGCCTGTACTGCTTCAATTTCATTTCTTTGGCTTTATTTGTAATCATTTCCCCCACTTTGTACTTTCCTTTTTAAAGGCATGAAAAATTAGAAAGTAAAATACTCTGGACTGTTCCAATCTTTTCCTCCTAAGTCCATAGAAAATGAGCATTTACCAACACTGAAGACAGGGATGTTGTCTTAGATGAGGGGCACATACCCTGTCTCTGGATCAGATAAGACATTGGAATTTTGCCCATCCAGGAGAACACACATAAAACCCATGTCCTGGCTTAGTGTTCTGGGCAAGGCTCCTCCAGGGACAGAACCTGAGACACAGTGGAAAGAACCGACTTCTGGGTGAGACCAGAAGGAGCTAGTTCCAAAAGCAGCACACTTTTAGGACCAAAACACATTTAAACTAAGTAGACTCTCCAACCTTTCAAGTTGTGGATTTTAAAGTCTGTATTGTAAATTTATAAAGCACTAGGTAATGATCTTGCTCAGGCTTTTAACTCTCCCTTACAGAACTTTGGCAAACAGTGGTTACTCTGCCAGCTAATTAAATGGTTCTAGAGCAGCTGCCACTCTTAGAAGCAGAGGACAGTTTTCCCTAGCATCTCTTTGGTGAATCCCCATTGAAGCCAATGGCCAATGGAATGTTGACCTGACAGCTGGATTCCTTCCTGGAGACTTATCTCTGGTTATCTGGGTCAATAGAAACTGAGAACAACTGAGGTTTTATGGCCAGGGTGACTCTCTGGTGAGCACCCAAAAAGGATGCTCAGTGGAAATTGGCTCATGACTACAGAAAATCTCCACTTACATATCTACTTATATCTCTCTGCTAGTAAATGAAAGATGTTCCCTAAACTTTTCAGGCAGCTAGAAACCTCTCTCTGAAATTACACTGAGGCAGCCTACAACAACTGTTTACATTTCAAAGAAACTAGTAGGAAATGATTCGCATTTGTGTCTTACATATGTTAACTAAGAGAAAAAGAGATTCCATCAACATTTTCTGAGTGCATGAAAGACTGATGTGCCTTTACTGACAGGTAAAATGTAATTGATAGATGATAAATATGTTTAACCTATGAGCTTCAAATAAAGCATAGCCATGTCCTGTTGCTAGGAAAGACTGACTAAGTAATTAGATAGAGGACACAAATGCCTTGGAAATTTGACCTGAGGGCCCAAGGCAGAGATCCTCAAGTTTATTTGTTATCCTTATCTATTTCCAAGGGAATCGCCTTCACAAAAACAGCTCTAGCTCACCTTTTTACAATAAACAAAAAGCAATAATTTATTATAAAGTTATGCTTCTTTCTTTAAGCATTCCTGTCACAACTAGGCTTACAGAACCAAAAGTTCATGAGCTACCTGGCAAGATAAGACTGTGCACCAGTTCAAGGGTGGATAGGCTGGCCCAATTTATCTTCTACTATCTCCAGAGGGCATCCACCTGCCCTGGAGTGGAATCAACCCCAGGGATGCCTTGAGGACATTTATCAAATAGGAATAAGAAAGGGATGCCTAATTATTGCCTTTTTGCATAGATAGATAGCTCAGTGTCGAAGTCTCATACCCTTATGCCTTGCTTTTTATGTTACAGACATGGGCAACTCAATGCCAAAGCCCCCTACTCCTTTGGAATGCATTCTTAAGCACTGGAAGATGTTCAATCCTTCCATGTTAAAAAAAAAGGGCTGTTTTATATTTCTCTGCATGTCTGCATAGCCTACCTACCCCCTAGGGCCAAAATGGAATACAGAAGGAAGTATTAATTATGATATTCTTTTACAACAAAAATCATACTGTAAGAAAGAGGAAAAATGATTAGAATTGCCTTATGGTCAAACTTTTTTTTTTTTTTTTTTTTTTTTTTTTTTTTTTTGCGGCACCAGGGATTGAACTCACAACCTCACACCTGCCAGGGCAGGCGCTTAAGCCACTGAGCCGAACTCCTGGCCCTGGTTTTTAGAGGCAGAGTCACACTATGTAGCTCAGGCCGGCCTTGCGCTCACGTTGTAGCCCAAGCCGGCCTCGATGTTCAAACTTTTTTACATTAAGAGATAATTCTTTTTTTAGGTAATTCTTATTTATGCTCAATATGTAATTATAATCCTTATGAGACTACCCCCATTCACAGGTCTCTTTCTCTCAGTAACTTAAAGCAAAGTAAGCTAGAACTATGAAAATTTTCAGATGACCTTGACAAACACATTGAGGTCCTTAAAGGACTTACTCAGACTGGCCATTTGCAGACTGTGGAGGGAGAGAACCAGGCCTCACCAGGAGGTGATACCCACCTGGAAACCAGCACCATGCATGGGCTGCTGTCGGAGTGTTGGACAGCCACACCCAAGCCTCTCTCTGTGAGTCAGCGCCATTCGCGGACTGCAGAGGAAAAGAACCAGGCCTCACCAGGACGTGATCCCCACCTGGAAGCCATATCATTTTCATTGTTTCGTTGGGTTGGGTTTTATTCTCTTTTGTTTTGTTCGATTATATTAAATCTGATGGCATAAGCAGCTATTTAAAAGATAGCAAGACATATTATGGTAGCCATTTTGAATTTACTATTGGTTTGTTTTAAAGTCATTTATTGCATTCATCATTTTGTTTTTATTGTTTCTATTCTACTTTGTTCTATTAGATTTTTACTATGTCTGAAGGTATCTGCAGCTCTTCTGAAGACAACAAAAGGCATTATGGTAACTATTGTTGGTTTCGTAAGGTTTTGAAGTCTGTATCACTTATACTAGTCTATTTTGATTGGTTTTATTCTGTTTTATTTTCCTTGGTTTTATCCTCTTTAAGATAAAAATTTTTTTTGAAAAAAAGGACTTACTCAGACTTACGAACTAGGCTGCAAAGATGCAATGCTACTCTTAAATCAAACATTGACTTCTAGTGAGAGACAAGCAGCATTACAAGCTACTACTGCATTTGGAGATGAATATCATATTGTTAATTTTAAAAGGTCAGAAGACAGACAGCCAGGGGAACCACAAATTTCCACTGGCACACAAGCACTTCCCACCCAAAACCTCAACTGGCCTAACAACAAAACAGGAGATTGGAGCAGGAGACATTTTCAAGTATGCATTCTTGAAAGTCTAGGAAGGACAAAAACCAAGCCATCTAGTTATTTTGAATTGTCAGCCTTTCAGAAGAAACATGAAAACTCCTCTGACTTCTTAGGCTGTTTATTGGAGGCACTAGCAAAACATATGTCTGTAGATCCTGATTCAATAGAAGGACAGATTTTGATTAAAGACATGTTTATTACCCAGTTGACCCCAGATATTAGAAAAAGTTACAAAAGACAGCTTTTGCTCCAGATAGTTCACTTGATTTTTTTAGTAAAAACTAACTCCTTCATATTCTATAATAAGGACTGGGAGAAAGCCAAAGAGAGAAAACGAAGAGACCAAAAGGTAGCTGCCCTTGTTGTGACCTTAAAAAAAAAAAAAAAGAAAGAAAGAAACAGACCTTAAATCTGATTCTTGGGGCTCCAAGAAGAGCTCAAGGAGGACTACATTAATCTGCTATGGCTGCCACGAGCCAGGACACCACAAGAGGGACTGCCTCAAGAGGCCCCCCACAAGCCATGCCCTGACTATAAAGGCTGCCAATGAAAGCAAAACTGCACTCTGAGGCAGAGACCCCAGAGCTCAGATTTGTCTCCCCAGGTGGTCCAGCAGGACTAAAGGGCCTCAGGGCACTCATCTCCTCCCTCTGGCCAGACTGCCATCTCTACCTGTCATCTCCATGGAGAAGCCCTGAGTAATCATGATGAGAGGTTAAAAACCAGCTAATTGCTGGACATTGGCACATGTCTCTTTGTCCTCCTCAACTCTGGTCTTCCTTCCAGACATGGTTCCTCAATGAAGTCAACAAAAGATATGTTGCTTAAACTGTAACTGAGAAAATTTCTCTTCACTCATCCATTTTAGTTATGCCTGAAAGCCCAGCTCCCATCCTGGAGAGATTTTATCCTGTCTAAATGCTGTAATATATATCAGGTTGTCAACTAATAAAAATGATGCTGAGACTGGCTTTTTTAAATACAGTACAGTTGGGAGTTTGGCTCAGTGACTTAAGCACCTGTCTGACAGGCGCGAGGTTGTGAGTTCAATCCCCGGTGCTGAAAAAAAAAAAATTAAATACAGTACCTATTGTTGTTCAAGTACAAAAACTTAAGAAGAGAGTTTTTCATTTGTCAATATATCAGTTTGGTTCTCATAAGTTGTCAAATTCAGAGATAACTATAACTAAAGCTGGAGGAATTTATGACAATATGTCAGACTCCATCAATAAAGGAAACTAAATGTCGATGTGCTACAATTCTATCCCTAATGAACAATTTTTAAACTTATCTGTCAGCTCTAATGCTCATGCTTTGATTATAGATGCTTTTGTATATATACTTTGATTATACATGCTTTGATTATTTGTTATTTTCTACAAGGTGCCAAACCCTAAATAATCATATAGATGGAACCAATAACATATGCTGGATTCCTTTCAGTAGGATCCACCAGATCTTATCCAGAGAAAAGGTTATATGATGTGTATTGAGGCCTTAACTAACTGTACTCAGCAGGCCTTAAATAACATTGCAGCTGATCTCTCTCTTCTAAATAAAAATAATAATAATAAAACAGATAATCCTTCAAAATTGGATGACATTAGACATTCTAACAGCAACATAGGAGATACTTACTTTATCCTCATCCTCCTTATAGGAAGCCATTACTAGCTCCTCTTGACAAAAATCTTTGTTAACTGTGCTTATAATTATCCTGTTGAATCTATTATTTGGCCCATGCATACTTAGTTGTTTCTTTGCCTTTGTCTCCTCCAGACTTAAAGCTGTATGCCTATACTCAAGATTAAAACATCAGATATCTATAGAGGGCCATTAGATAGAACTACGGCAGACTATCCCTGACTGCCGATCAACAACTATAACCCCCTTCAGCCTGAAGAAGCCAGATCAGTCACCTCCTATTGCTCCCTCACAGCAGTTTAGGTTACTTCTTCAGAGGAGGGATTTTTACAGGCAAATGAGTTAGATAGAAATATTATAGGCAGTCAGACAGGGCTAGGTCCTTGAGGCAGTCAGTGCAGAAGGCCAGATACCTTGCAACTATGGGGGAGACAAACACCTCTGCTGTGGACCAGACCTCAAAACAAAAGATAAATCTAATGTACCCACATACTTCCAAAGGATAAGCACCAGGAATTAATATTCTAAATAGGTCTCTATCACCCTGAGGAAGCCAGGAGTTGCCATCCCAACTTCCTACAGGAAGAGTACTGTTTGTTAAGTATGCCTGCTTGATACATGACTCACTTCCCCATTTGTTCCCAATTTAGTCAATTTTACCTGAGCAATTAACCTCATTGGCTGACCATAGTTCTGTCCCACCTTATGCTCACCTTGTGAGTTTCCATTCTGGGCCCATCTCAACTCATGGTTTTGCTCTACAAAAGTCCCTAGAAAAGACATTTTTTTGGCAACCCACTCAGGATTGCTTCTGTCTCTCTTTCTCTCAGAAAGAAGCTTTCTTTCTCTTAACGAATATATTCTGCTCTTTTAAAAAAATGACCATTAGTAAAATAATAAAATGATAGGCACTGGTACATACTTTTCAATAATAGCCCTGAATGTAAATGGTATTAATTCTCTAATTAAAGATACAGACTGTCTGATTGCATTATTAAAAGATCCGACAGTTTGCTGCCTGTAAGAAATTCACTTCATCAGCAAAGAGAATACACAGACTGAAAGTCAAAGAATGGAAAATGATATTCTAAGTAAATGGAATCTGAAAGCAAGCAGGAGTATCTATACCCATAACCAGCAAAAGAGACTTCAAGCCAAAATCAGAAGAGACAAAGATCAATACGTATTGCTAAAGGCAACAATATATCAAGAAAATGCGATATAGTCTATCAAGAAGATATAATAATTATACATACATATCTGTATAATATCAAAGCAATCCTTTTTATAAAACAAATATTACAGGACATAAAAGGAAAGATAAGTACCAATACAGTAATAGTAGTTGGCGTCAACATTCCCACTTTAACTAGTAGATAGATGGTACAGACGAACATCAGCAAAGAAACCACACAGTTCAATTACTTGACAGACATTTACAGAAAATTCCACAAAACATCTGAAGAACAAGCACTGTGTTTGTGAACACATGGCTTTTCATCATGGCTGGCTGGAAGCAACAGTATGGGAGGGAAGTTTGGGAAATGTAAGTACTCAGGAACAGGGGAGGCAAAGAAAGCCAAATACAGGAATACAACCTGAAAAGGAAACCCAAGAGATAGAGTTGAGCACCAGGAGGATTTAGAAAGGGAATCTGGGCTGCTCTGGATCATGGCATCCTTTACACTGCGGGTCTGAAAAATGCCATTATGGAGGATGTTATAAAGCCCTGAGGGAAGGATCCAGCAATATATCAGCAGGCCGGGCCCAGAGATAGGCTCCTAACATTTCCACACTCCCTAATGGGGAAAAGAACCAGCAAATGAGATATTAACAGATCAGAGCACAAGAAAAATTAAAAACCTGCAAGTAGTGACTGAAATAGCTATGGGTGACCTGAAAACAAGGGCACAGTTCTGATTAGGGACCTGAATTTGAGTAGAGAAGGTTGCAGCTCAGGAGCAGACAACAGCTGCAAATGCTGATACCCTGGGGAGAAAAATAATTATAGTCTCCAAATAGGCTCTGAAATACTGTTTCTCCAAACACTAGGCATTCTGTCCCTAGGGGATATCTGGTCCATCGCCCGCTCTCCGATGCCCATGTGGAAACCCCACCTCCCACCTCAGCTCAAAATCTGCCAAGCACTGTGAGCCCTAAGTCATCACTGAATTTGTGGGTGGGATAGCAATGCTTTGTGGAAAGTAAAATGAGAAACACCTCAGGCAGTGAGCTGGAGAGCAGTGGCTTAGCCAGAGGGTGTTCCGTGGCACACTTATCTTGGACTTCATAGAAAAAGAACACAGCTGCAAATTCATGCAAGGAAGGATGTGGAGACCAGGAGACCCCTATAGAAATCAGCAAAAGACTGGGATCTCCCCCAACCACAGTGCACCCTCTCCCCTCAGACTTAATAGGTGTCTGATCATAAACAAAGGCAAAACCCTCTAGGTAGCCACACCTACAAAAGTGAAAGTGAAATTAAGTAGAACACAGTCCACAGTGGAGAGTCCAGCTCAACGGTAGGTCCAGATCCAAAAACCCCTTCACAGGCAGGCAACTAAACAAATCATAGGTGGGGGCCAACTCAAAGACAGGCAGAAGTAGACTGTGCACTGAAAAGGGTGAAGAGTAAAAGCACTTTGCCCCACTGTGATGCTCAGTGTAGAGGAGAGGTACAGGAAAGAGCTATATCTGGAAATCCATCCTGATATTCCCTAAAAATCAAAACTTGTCCATTTGTGAACAGAGAGGAGAAAGCTCACTGGTTGAATTCAGAGTGCAGTATAAATAAGACTGTAAGAACACTTTGATTTTGTGTTGTTGAAACTGTTGGGGTTTTTTGGGTTGGTCTTTATTTATATTCTTTCCCTTTCTTTCCTTCTTTCATCTAACATATACGTGGACTGTGTGAAAAGGAGAAATAAAATTTAATCAGTGCTTTCATCTAAATAGTACCTTTCAAGTTAGATAATCCTGACCAAAATTGTATGTAGAAAATTTAAATACAAGCTAATTATCAGCTTACTAACAGGTTCCAATCTTGTCACAGCTTCTTTCAATCTCCAATACACATCGATCCCTTTGTATCTCTACTCCCACTCCCCAAAATATTCACTCAGACATCCTCTCTACCCCTTGTACTCCAGTTATAAAAAGAATATCAACAAAGTTTATATTCTCTTTCATCTGTTATTATCTCTCTTCTCCTTCTCATTTCTGATGTAACCCTTCCTTTTCCTATTCTTTTTATTTTCCCTCATTTATCAAATCCCAGCCCACCTGTCAGTAACAGTCTTTATGGGTCATTTTAAAAAGGGTTCAATTGTTAAAACAAGTTTTAATGTACAAGATTGATATATGTTTGGATCTATTGATGTTTATATGAACAGCAGGGATTCTCTGCTTACAACACAGCAACCAGGTTTCATCCTAATAAGCTGAGTGGTTTGGACATACCAAAACACAAACAAAGCCAAGATCACACAACTAGGAATCAGACACTAAAGAGACTTCCATACTAGCAAAAGATTTTTTTCACTCTAATTGATCCTCTACCCTCAGCACAAAAATAATAATAATTATGAAAACATGAGAAACAAGGTAGAAATATGCCTCCAAAAATTCTTAACTCCCCTCAAAGCTGATCCATGTGCACTGTTAGGAAGGATTTAAAAAATCAAATGGCTAAAATGCATAGAAGAAGAAACTATCAAACGAAGAAGCAGAGCAATAAGATGTTCAGTGAACTCAAAAATTCTGTAACTAAACAGACAACGGGTTTAATTGATAAAATCACTGGCAAATTTAAAGAAGACACAAATTAGAAGCTGGGTTAACTAACTAATGATACAAAACACAAATGACCACTCTAGTGAAGAATTAGAGTTCATGAAAAGGTATCAAATATAAATTCGGGATGTAAAAATTCTACTGAATTATTTTCTGCTATAATTTTTATAAACAGATTTTGAAACACATTTTGTGCAGTCTTCTTATTTCTCTTTAACTCCCATTATTTATATGTTAGTTCTCTTTGAGCTATTTAGCAGCTGTTGGATCCAGTTTTCATGGTATCTTATTATTTTTAAGGTATCAGTGAGTATATGGTGTCTTGCATCAGCTCTATCTTTTGGTTTTGGCACTCTCTTCTCATATTGGTCATTGTTGCTGCCCATAAGGACAAATAGCCCTCAAAGAAAGTCATGACCACTCAAAATCAGCGCTATGAAAAGTACTGAAGAAAATCCCAAACTGTGACAATGAATTCAAATAACCAAAGACACTAAAGGATTGAATATATCAAGCAGGGTGGACAGTTAATCAAAAGGAAAAAATAAATAAATCAGCAACAGAAAAATAATGAAATGAAAGGAACCAGTCAATACCTTTCAGTAATGACTCTCAATTTAAATGGCATTAACTCCCCAGTCAAGAGATATAGACTGCAAGCTTGGACTAAAAAACAAAATCCAATTGTATGTTGCATATAAGAGACAAACGTAATTCATAAATAAACTCAGACTAAAATCAAAGGTTATAATACAATATGCCTTGTAACAGAAACCCAAAAGCAAACAGAAGTAGCTATTCTATTTTCAGACAAAATGGACTTTAAGCCAAAACTGAACAGAAGAAACAAAGAAGGTCACTACATACCAGTAAACATAACAATTCAACAGGAAGACATAACAATTGTAAATATTTGTGGCCCAAATACTGGCACTCTAATTTCATAAAACAAATACTACTGAACATAAAAAAAATAGATAAACACCAACACAATCATAGATGGGACTTTAGTATCATACTATCATAAATATACAGGTCAACTAGACAAAAAAAAATCAAAAAGAAATATCAGAGATTAAGTCCCACCATTTAACAAAAGAACTTAATAGACATCTACAGCATGTTCCACCCACATTTTTCCTAGCAGCACATAGTACTCTTTACAAAGTAGACCACATATCAGGCCATAAAGAATGCTTCAATAAAGTCAAAATAATCTCATGCATATTATCACATCATAGTGCAATGAAACTAGAAATTTATGCGAAAAGAAGTCACAGAAATTTTAAAAATAAATAAATGTTACTTAATGCATGCTTGGATAATCAATAGGTCACAGAAGAATTCAATAAAAATTTTAAATGTTCTAGAATTGAACAATATTCTAAGTACCACATGCCAGAACCTATGGGACACAATGAAAGCAGCCTGAGAAGGAAGTTTATAGAAAAACACAGTAATTCCAGATAAATAGCCTAATAATGTGCCTCAAAAACAAGAATAATCCAAACCCAAAACAGATATGAAAATCAGAGAAAAGGGTCAGAGATTTAGCTCAGTGGCACAGCATCTGCCTGTCAAGTGTGAGGTCCTGAGTTAGATTCCTGGTACCACCAAAAAAAAAAAAAAAAAAAAAAAAAAAGGAAAGAAAAGAAAGAAAAAAGCAGAAATTAATGAAATTAAGACTTAGAAAACAATACAAAGAATCAATGAATATAAAAGTTGGTTCGTTGAAAAGACAAAACAGAAAAAAATTCTTTTTTTATTTTTATTTTTATTTTTTTATTTATTTATTTTGTGACACCGGGGATTGAACTGACAGGTGCTTAAGTCGCTGAGCCAAACTCCCAGCCCTGCTTTTTTGAGGCAGGGTTGCACTGTGCAGCTCAGGCCGGCCTTGCGCCCCCTCCCATTGTAGCCCAAGCCAGCTTTGAACTCACAACGCTCCTCCTACCTCAGCTTCCAGAGTGCTGGGATTAAAGGCATGCGCCACCACGCCCGGCTAAAATTTAACATAAGAAGGAAAGAAAAGACCTAATGCAAATAGAAATGAAAAAGGTGAAATCACTACAGCCTTCACCAGAATTCAAAAGATTGTAAGTAACTACTTTGATAACCCGTATTCTAATAATTGGAGACCCTAGAAGAAATTGATAGATTTTTAGACACATAAGAATCACCAAAATTGAATTAAGAAAGCATAAAAACCATGAAGAATCCAATAAAAGGCAACTAAAACAATAATTAAAAAAAAAAAACTGTGCCAACTAAGAAAACCCCAGGGCTCGCTGAATTTTACAAAAATGTCAAGGAAGAATTAATGCCAGTACTTCACAAACTCTTCCACAAAATCAAAAGGAGGAACACTATCAAACTCATTCCTGGAAAATAGTATTACCCTGATACTAAAAATGGATAAGGGCTCAAAAATTTAAAAAATGAAAAGAAAAAAAAATTACAGATCACTTTCCTTAATAAATTCACAACAAGATATTTGCAAACACAATACAACAAATCATTAGAAAGATCACACATCATGACGAACTTGATTTCATCTCAAGGATGTAAGGCTGGCTCAACACATGTACACTGATAAATGTAATACATCATATAAACAAAAACAGGATAAAATCAAATGATCTTGCCAATAGATGCAGAAGACTTTGACACAATTCAACATTCATTCATGATTAAAAAAAAAAAA
>RJWM01047056.1:0-12154 GCA_004363535.1 Dasyprocta punctata
GGCTAGAGGTGTCTGGTTTTCTTATGGCTGACATTTATATTCTTAACACAAAAAAGAATTTTTTTAGTTCAAAGAAAGTCTGAACATAAGGCAATTTTGACCATTTTTCCTCTCTCTTATAGTACACTTTTGGTTGTGAAATAGCATCATAATTGGGGCTGGGGATTTGGCTCAGTGGTGTAAGCACCTGTCCAACAAGTGCAAGGTCGTGAGTTCAATCCCCAGTACCAAAAAAAAAAAAATAGCATCATAATCAGTACTTTCTTCTGTATTCTTTCTTGGCTCTAGGGGGTGGGCAGGCCATGTTAGGTACAGAAAAATAGTAAACTGTTCTTTTTCAATATGTGAGGGTTGAACCTCCACTAGTGCTTAAGAATACATTCTGAAGGAGTAAAATATTTTTACATTGAGATCCACAGCAAAATACAAAAAGAAAAACTGATATCCCTTTAATCTGCATTTCACTTCTTAAGGCATCACCCATAAGGCATCATCTGAGTTGATTCAACTCTAGGACAAGTGGATGCCATCTGGAGAGAAATCAGAAGGTAAGATTTGACCAGCCTATTCACCCTCATACTGGTGTGCAATTTTATCTTTCCAGGAAACTCATGTACTTACTCCCATAGGAGTTTTTTAATAAGCACAAATTATAATTTATTCCAGCTGTAACCACCATGTTTAAAGAAGGAAGCATTGCTTAGCCTTAAATCACTGGCTTCTAGTTCCTTGAAGGAGGGCGGGTCAAACAGATCAACGAGCAGCACCTTTTATCCTGCAAATGAGGTCATCTTCAGAGACAGACAGAAGCAAACAAATGACTTAGAGGAATTCTGCCTGTGAAGAAACCTCCAAAGCCCGTGTGTCATCTACTTAGTCACCTCGGCAACCTTAGCAACAAGACACTGCTACACATCATTCAAAGTTCAATTTATTTTCTATATCTGAAGCTCACAGTTTAAGTTTATATTTATTACCTAGCAACTGTGATTTACAAGTCAGTGAAGACATATCCATCAGTTTTTACATGTAGATAAAAGAAGAGAAAGTCTGGTGAAATTTTTTCCTTTTGGTGAGCATATGAAAGGCACAAATGTAAATCATTTCCCTGATAGCTGTTTCTTCCATGAAAGGGAAACAGTTGTAAGAACCTCAGCTTAGCTTTCTAGAGGGGAAGGAGGTCTCTAATCAGGGAGTTTTAAAGTTAATACCAGTGAGTTGGAGAAAAATTGGAATTTCTAACTTGTTAGTAGAGAGGAAAGTCCAGATCTGTAGCTTGACTCTTAACAGAGGTTTCAAGAAAGGGTTCTAATAGGATCATTTCAAGCCACTTGGAGACAGAGGATATCAGACAATCTTTGAAAAGGTCACCTTCCACCTCACTGAGAAGTGCAAGTAAGGATGATAGATCAGTGGAGATTTTTCAACTGGTTACACAGTCAGGCAGTGAGGACTGAGATTCCACTAAGGAACCTTTGGGCGTCTGCCAGAGAGTCACCCTGGCCATGACCCCTCAGTTGTTCTCCCAGTTTCTATCAGTCCACACAACTAGAGACCTGTATCTGGAAAGGAATCCATGTGCCTGTCTGGCCAACATTTAGTCTACAACTTGTGAGGGAAAGTATTCTACACACATAAATGATGAGAATTAGGTCTAGGAGGGGAAGAGAGAGAGTAAGAGCTAGGAGGCTGGGTATTCTCACTTAAACTAAATGTTTTTGGTCCTTTAAGTGTGGTGTTTTGGGAAATAGCTGCTTCTGGCTTTACCCAGCAGTCTGTTTTTTCTACAAGTTCTCAGGTTGCATCTCCAAAAGAAGACGGTTGCCCAGAACACTAAGCTGAGATATGGCTTTTATGTATGTTCTCCTGGATGGGTAAAATTCCAGTGTCTCATCTGACCCAGAGATGGGGTATACGTCCCTCATCCAAAATGACTTATTTACCTTTGACATTTTCAAATACTCATTTTCTATGGGCTCAGCTTGGTTGCTGGGTAGGAGGAAAAGGCTGGGGAAGTTTAGAGTTTGTCTCTCTAACCTTACATGCCTCCAAAGAAGAAAAATATAAAGTGGTAGTGAAAGATCATAAAGGATTGTCTCCTTACCAGTGGAATGTCAGACCAGAAAGAAAACTGAGGCAAAACAGATTCAACATTTTCTCTAGAGTATAGAGAAGGATCAGGTCAGTTTGTCTCAGTGAAACTTGTTCCCCAAGTCTTAAGAATGACAACTGGCCTATAGTTTTTAAACTGGTGGAAGACATCCTGTGATTTATTAATAGGCATATGTATTTTCTAAATATGAGTTAGATCTCATAAAAAGACCATTTTATAGCAATTCATGTCAAAGTCCACTAGGCAGTGCTCTAACACTAGTGCTGTTGTCTATGATAACAAATCATAAGAGTTAGGTCAAATAAGGAATGCTAGTAAATTCAGTAACTGAGTCTAAATGCAATATACAGAAAACAGGAATACTACGTCCCATTAAAGATGCATCATAACCTTTCCATGTTCTCAATTTAAATTTATCATCATTTTAACAAAACACTAAGCAATTGACAAAGGCATAATGTAAAATTTAAAACAAAAATTTTAATTACCTAAGCAAATGAAAATCCAGAATCGATGAAACAAAAGCAAATTCTTATCTCTATTCAATTGTCTTGGTGGGACCTCCAAAAATAAAAGGACATATGAGATACGCATGATATATGGACCTCCTGATAGTATAAGGGAAATAGTATGAATCCCAGCCTGCCAGATGCCAGAAATACCTAATTTAGTTCTCTAAAATGGAGGAATAGATTCCAGGACAAAGGGAGATTAAGAGTAGGAAGAATTTATTGAAAGAAAAATAGCTTCTGTCTAAGAGAGACAGAAGGTGGACCAGAAAGTGGTTTGCCTGCCAACCCTGCTCCTCAAGGGTGATTTATTGAGCAGAGCCACAAGGTCCAGTGGGTTCATGGTGGGCAAAACTATATTCAACTAACTTTGCAAGTATAGTAGCTTAGGTAATACTGATCCAATGGGAAATCACAAGGTGGGTGTGAGGTGGAGCAAAAGTATGTTGAACCAGTAACATTACAAGTATAGTTGCTTAGGTAATATTGATTAAATGGTGATCGAATGGGGAAGCAAGTCACATAGCAAGCACAGATGGGATGGACAAGGACTTTCCTGGAAGGAGTGGGTTAAGGAGGTTTAGTCCCCCACCCCAAGTTGATTGGTGCCTACTTAGAGTATCAATCACGGCTGTCCATCCCTAGGGGAGGTACATGGATGTAGTCATTCCTCTCTGTCCGAGGCCTGGCCTCCACCCACAGTGGTCTTCTGCACTGACCTCTCCTTCTGCACTGACTGCCTAAAATATTTCTGAATAACTAGCTATCTATAACAGTATGAGGAACTGTCACAGCCAACAGAGACTGGAGAGAAGTGTCTCCTGAATGGACCGTGGCGTCCTGGTGGGGTTTGGAAGGGAATCTGGATAAAGCACCAACTCCTAGTTAATGACCATCTGTCACGCCTGCATTATGAACCATGGTGAATGGAACACGCTAACGTAAGAAGTTACCAGTCTCCTCTAAGGAGAGTGAAAGGGCATCAGTGCGGAGCAGGTGGGGAGAGCTGACGCCATCTGCCAGCACAGGTCGTACTGAAACGCAGCGCGAGTCACCATGCCCAGCCCATGACGTGCATGCATGGGAGGGCTCTATGACAAAGGTCTTCGCTGCCCGTCCTTCCCTGCTGGCCCTCTAACGGGTCTCTCAAGAGCTATCTCACGAACAGAGACAGGGAGACCCTCCTGTTACAAAACCTAAGTGTACTAATGGAAAACACAAACAGGTGAATAAGAGGCTTAAAGGAGAGGAAACTGGGGAGGCGGAGCTGGGAGGGGAGAGGAGACAGGAAAAGGCGACCAAGCAAGGCGACCAGGGCCCTCACCAGAGGGTGAGGGCCGCACAGCCACCTCTGTGTGGGGACATCCAGGGAACAGACTCCAGGCAGAGCAGAGGCTCCTGTGGTCCTGCGGCAGAGCTGCGCCAGCAGGACCCTCACCGGACAGCAGCAGCCTGGAGCGGGTGAGAAGGGGACACGGGGAAGGGCAGGCTGGGCCGGGCCTCGGAGCCCAGCAGAGCGCAGACCTTCTTGGAGGAAGTGGGAGCCCAGCAGGCTTCTGCAGACAGTGACACAGGTGACCTCAGCCTTTCGAAGATTCTCTTCAGTTGCACTGATGGGTGCAGGCTCCCAGGAGAGGCCATCAGGAGCCACCACAAGCATCAGGGCAGCAGGTGGTGACCAGGCCTGGGTGGGACCACAGGGCAATGGGAAGTGGGGGTCCTGCGTGTCCCCGAGGAAGAGCTGAGGAATTTGCACGGGCCAGCGGAGGAAGAGAGGAGCTAAGGATGAGTGCCCTGTGCCCACGGTGGGCGGGGACTGCATCATCGAGGCAGAGAAGCTGCACCTGGCGAGCTGTGCAGGGCAGGTAAGAAGGTCCTGAGGTGACTGGTGGATCGGACGGAGCTCTAGGAGGACAGAGCTGGGGACAGGAGGAAGAACAGGGAGCCGGACGCAGGAAGCTGTGGCCGTGGAGCTCTGCAGCTGCTGCTGATGGCAGGGCCTGGGGAGGATTCACAGAAGAGGACTTCAGTGAACATAATGTTTGCTTAATCACAGGATACATTAGAAAAGAAAAAGGGATGACATGTATGAACAATAAAAAGCCAAAATAACAAGGTTAACATTCAAGAAAATAAAACTCAAGGCAAAAACAACAAAATAAAAAGAGAGATGTCATAAACAAGCAGCATACATAATGGCTGATGAGTATTAATTATCACAAGATGCGTTTACCAAAGTTGTCAACACAAAATATTTAAACGCAACCACTGACAGCACTGGCTGGAAGTGAGAACTTCTCCTTTCTTTGTTAGATATTTCAATTGCTGGAAGCAGTCACAGAAAACTGCGTTTAGAGAAAATATTGGGTAACATCATACCATCTTTAATAAGCTTGAACTCATACACATATGCACCAAGAAAAGAAGCCCCTGCACCGGGGCATCATGGAGGCTGGCGGGATCAGCCGTGAAGGTGACCGTGTGGGAGCCCCGGGCCTGCTCGCAGCCCCTGTGACGCAGCGATTGTCACCACAGGCAGGTGAGTCAAACTCGCACTTTTCTTTAGATTTCTCTATTTGGAGACACATAGAACATACATATAATTATCACCTTTGAAGAGGAAAGATTGTCAATGCATAATGGAGGAGACATCAAAACAGCATTAACACAGAAAGCGTAAACCAGGACCATCAGCCTACACAGGAGTGCACGCAGGTAAAGAGCACAGCCTCAGATATGGGCCGAATAATTTAAAGTCTTTGTGACACAGGAGAGGCACCAGCAGTGACCTGATGAGCAGTTAAGACTAGGAGAATATTTGTGTCAATGAGGTTGGACCCTTAAGCCATATACAAAAATTATCTCAAAATCTTTCAGAGACCTAAACTGTAAGAGCTATACACATAAAAGTCTTAGAAACAAACCTAGGAATACATTTTCCTATTTTTGGATAAGGAAATGATTTTTCAGATCTGAAACCAAGAGCAAAAACAACAAAAGAAAAAAAAGTAAGTTGGACTTCAGTGGGATGCTACAGCACGCACTGGTAATCCTAGCTACTCAGAAAGCTGAGACAGGCGGATCTCGGATTAGATGCTACCCTGAGCAATTTAGGGAGACTGTCTCAAAGTAAAAAATAAAAGTTAACTGGACTGCAGCTCAGTGGTAGTGTCCCTGGGTTCACTCCCCAGTGCTGCAAAACCGAACTTCATCCCAATGGAAAACGTGTATGCTGCCAAAGACGTGAAGAAAGTGGACTGATTACCATGGAACAGGAGAAAACATCTGCAAAATGCATGCCAGTGGCTTTACCTCAGGAACACATAAAGAACTCTTACTATTAAATAATAAATAATAAACCAGTAGCCCAACTGGCACTGGGCAAAGGAGCTGACAGACACTGCCCCAGAAAATTTGCAGCAGCGGTGGCCATGCCCAGCGTGAGAAGCTCAGTGCCCTGGTCATCAAGGACACGTGAGAGGGAGGCGGGGCCCTGTCCAGGCCGATAGCAATGGCCAAACACAGCCGGCAGTGCGGGGCAGTGAGCACACAGATGCGGAGTCCTCGGCCCGTGCTGGGGACCACGGGAGGCAGCCTCCTGGTGGACAGTGCGTCTCCTCCTCAGAGGATTAAAGACAGTTTCGGTGTGGCGATGGGGTGCACCCAAGAGACAGGACCTCGTGGTCACACAGAGATCCACACGTGTCCGTGCAGCGTTGTTTGTGACGCGTTGTCCATGGCCAGTGGATGGGTAAATAGAACGCGGTGCATCCGTGCCGTGGGGCAGGGTGGGGGAGATGGGCGGGCTCTGACAGGTGCGGGCCGCGTCCCGGGGCTTCAGGCGCACACTCTAAAACTGATCGCGGCTGCGCTTGCGCAACTTTGTGTATACACAGAAATATTTAATCGTACATTCTGGTAAATGGCATGATATATAGATTTTATCTCAAGAAAAAAGGAAAATTTAGGCAAATTCAAACAAATTATTTCAAAACTGATAGCAGGAACATCAAAGTAGAATTCAAGGTAAAATTATTTCATAAAGTTTTTCTTTAAATTGAGAGAATATTAATTTTAGAATTAAAAGAATCATACATCTTACAGAGCTAGAAATAAGACAAAAACATGAAGCTTTTTTAGGTATCAAACAAGAAATTTATTAAAACATAATTCTTATGAAAGACTTTACTACACTGCTCAGCTTTTTACAAAATAGCATACAACAAAAGAGGACAGATTTGATAATTTGAACAGTATGATCAGATGAATAAAAACACACACATAATTATATTAACATCCAGCAGAAAAGGCACCTTTGTAAGCATTCATGTGATGCTTACGGAATTTAATTACATAGTAGGAATCACAGAGACTGTATTCCTTGGCAACATTGCATTAAAGCCAGAAATTAATCATAAAATGTAATCAAAAACTCAGAAGTTAAACAACATTCTATTAAATAAGGGCTGGTTCAGAGAAGAAATAAAAATTTTAATTATGTGCTATTTAGAAAATAGCAAAAATAAGAACAATATTTATGAAAACCAATGGGGAAAGGGCACGTTTTACCTAAAGTCAAATCTCATAAAAGCTTTCATTATTAAATAGAAAGGATTGTAATTAGAGTAACTAAGCACTTAATTTTGAAAAACACTAAAATAGCACCAAAGTCAGCACTGAGAAAGGAGGACATGATAACCCTACACACAGATGTTTGTGAATTACAAATAAATGAAATAGAAATTTTAATTAAAATCTGAAAGTGATTCCTGGGCTTCCCTAACTAGGAACAGAACAGTGTTCACAGGCTGGATACAAGACAGGACTCGCACTCAGAGGGCGGGTTGTGCCTGGCCCGGAAGTAGCACAGGCCTGGGCGGCCCACAGCCGAGGTGCATGGGGCAAGTGCGGGGGGCAAGCGACCTCCTGTCCTGAGTCACGCCCGGGCACCGGAGTGTGTTCAGGAGGACCCCGGCTATCCACGCAGCAGGAGGAGAAAACCTGGGGCGAGCACTGAGGTGAGAGCCTTGAATACAGTGGGGGATTCCCAGGGCAACTGCATCACGGGTGGGTGAACATTACACACAAAAATACATGCACACAAATACACAAACACAGGAATACACGCACACACACATACACACCCACACACAAATACACACCCACACACAAATACATGCACACACAAATACACACTCACACACACGAATACACACCCACACACAAATACATACACACAAATACACACTCACACAAAAATACATGCACACACAAATACAGACACACACAAATACACAAACACACGAATACACGCACACACAAATACACACCCACACACAAATACATGCGCACAAATACACACACACAAATACACGCACACACAAATACACACACACACACACAAATACACACACACAAATACACACGCACAATATGGATTCTTCTTTCCCTTAGACTTGGTTTAAGATCATGTAAAAAAACTAGAAACAAAACCAAAATGTGAAAGATTTCACTCAGAAAATCCTTATATCCAAGTTTACACTCACATGAGTTGCAGCTATCTCGATTATTGCCCTCTAAAAATAAAAACAAAATACAATGTGAAGTATTGCAGAGGGATGATCGCCCCTAAGCAACTGGCAGCTGCAAATGGAATCCTCTCTGAAGTAGATTCTCAGTTCAGACCTCAGAAACGCCCCTCCCATAGGTAAGCCAGTCGCAGGGTGCACCCCTGTAATCCCAGCACTCTGGAGGCTGAAGCAGGAAGATCACAAGTTTGAGCCCAGCCTCAGCAACTTACAGAGACCTTGTCTCAAAAATAAATTAAATAGATAGATAGATGATAGATAGATAGATGATAGATAGATAGATAGATAGGGCTGGGGTTGTAGCTCAGTGCAAAGGCCCTGGATTCAGTCCCCAGTACCACACACGTGCACACACACACACACAAAGACTGACTCCCACAGGTAAAGTTTTAAAGGTCATGATCTCATAATCCTAAATCATGGAACCTACGTGAGAAATTTAGCCACCATCATGTGAAGCATCAGCAACAACTGGTCATACACATCCATGGTAAGTACAGTTAGAGGAATTATCAGATAGAATACAATTGGATATTTAATTAAATTAAAATCAAAGAAGTCAAAATTATCTACACTGCAATGCAATTCCTTCAAAATCCTAAAAACATTTTTGCAGAAATAGGAAAATTCTTCCTACAATTCACATAACATCTCAAGAAATCCCAAATAACTAAAATAATATTAAAGAGAAAAAAAATTTGGGAGACTTCTACTTCCTTTCAAAACTTTCTGCAAAGTTATGCCAATCAACAGAGTGTGCTACGGACATAAAGACAGACGTACAGACAAAGGAACAGACGAGAGTGCTCAGACACGAACGCTTGCACATGGGTCGAACATTTTCAGCAAGGGTGGCAACGCGATTCAGTGCGGAGAAGCGCGGTCCCAGTGGGGGCCGGGAAAACCGGGGCGTCCCCTGCAGAGAGGTGAAGTTCAACCATCGCCTTCCACGGCTTCGGAAATGCACTCAGACTAATCAGTCAAATATCTAAACGTCAGAGCTAAAACTCTCAGAAGGAAACACAAAGGAAATACACGTTGCAGGAAGGATTTTCCTATTTCTGCAATAATGTTTTTAGGATTTTGAAGGAATTGCATTGACAGGAATTGGGTTTGACAGTGATTTCTTGGAAATGACATAACACCAAAAGTGTAGAAAACGAAACGCACCGTGCTGGCAAGGCTGGCAAACACCGGAACCTGTCTGTGGCTGACGAAAATGTAAAACTGGTGTAGTTCCTGTAGAGGACAACTCAATGGCCCTTCTGAAATGTGAATGTTTGATGTGACCCAGCAATTCCCGACCATCTGAAGCAGGCACTTGAGCCAGTGCTCACGGCTGCAGTCCTCGCGACAGCCAACACGGAGGAGACCCAGCCGCTCGCTTAGATCGCAGCACTGGCACAGTTGCTCCAATATGAAAAACCCAAAATCTATACAAAGAGCAAAATAAAAGAGAGATCACAAGAAACAGACAGGTATTTTGTAAAAGGGAAGGGGAACAAGAGATGGAGGAGGAGAGGGGAGGAAGGGGTGAAACGATAGAAAGAAGATGTGGCATCCAGGCCCCATTCCCCAGACCGAGTGTAGTCACTGTGGACCGCAAACAGCTAGCAATGAAAAAAGAAATTCACAAGGGGACAGCCGAACTTCACGTGTGCCTCTGAAGGGTGTGGAATTCGCAGCCCTCCACCCTGATTCATGGCTTGGTTATTTCAGACGCCTCCTACTCCCTGCGATCACACAGCATTTCTCCTGCTGGGACCGGCTGGCTGCTCGCCACGCAGAGTGCTCGAGGTTTATCCGTGCTGTGACGTGCTGCAGAATTGCCTTGTTCTTTACAGCCCAGTGATGTCCCCATGAACGCAGACCACATGTTCCTGCTCACCAGCAATCACAGGCTTCCATTCAGGTTAGGTAGTCTCATCACAGTAAAATAGCATTTTCAAAAAGTACTCAGAAAAGGCAAACATGAAAACTCAGACACATTGGAGAGACTTGGGAGCTGAACTCCAAACACAGGACCGGGCAGGGGTCTCGGACTCCCTCTCAGTGCGTCCCCTCAGCAGGCTGAGCGGGCCACGCGTGCGGAGGTTGTGACGCGGTCTGTCCCCGGCAGGAGCTGCAGGCCAGGCCCGGCTGTGATGCCGCTGGTGAGCACGGAGCTGGACACAGCAGGTGATGAAGCTGACGAGGGACAGGGGGAAGTAGACACCACTATTCTAACCCAGAAAATATTTAAATCCAGAAAAAATTATTCTACTCCAAAAAAGCTAAAAGAATGGCTGACACCGTCAGCCACTGCAGGGACAGCCTGGAATTGCAGTCCTGCCTTTGCCCCGGCCGATCTCTGGCCATGGGAGTGTGGGTGACCTGGGCCCAGCTGCTGTGCTCCGAAACTCATGGCCCTGAGTCACGTGTGCAGGGCCACGGGAAGCCTGAGGCAGCTCCCAGGCCAGGGCCTGCGAAGGCCAGGTCAGGGGAGGAGCAGGCACAGGGCTGGCGGCCTGAGAGTGACCATGTTTTGGTTCTTCTGGTGGATCACATCCTGAGCACATGTGACTGAAGGGGACACGTGAAAAGGCAGCTCTGCCCTTCAGGATACACCGTGTGCCCCACGGTGTTGAGTCTCCAAACGGAACCAAGGCAGGCAGCGGGTGTGGCTCATTTCCACCGGTCCGATGATGCCCTGGGGCTGCTGTGCCCGGCTCACTCCCTGTGGATTCGGCAGGGCTGGAGGGCTGCTCTCTAAGGGGTGCCCTCTTGCTGCGGGACATAAATGGGCTATGAGGCCTGGCTAGCAACAGTGCAGTATGGATCCCAGTGACCAGGGCCAGCAGCAAGAAGAGCACTCAGGACATGGCCGAGGAAGTAGGGCTGCATGTGCACAGTGAGCACTTAGGGCCACCCTGGCATGACCTCCCCAACCCAGTAACTCATCCAACACCAGGGAAGGATGTGGTCACCAAACGTCCATTTCCCTGACAGAAGGTTCAGGTCAGACTACAAGCAAGGTTACCCAGGTTTACCAAGGTGAGAGCAGGGGAATTAGGGTGGGTGACGAGGAGAGGGGGTGTGAGTGCAGACACCGCCCGAGACCAACCACAGGGACTGTGGCTCTGCTATCTCCACGTTCAGGAAGAAAGGTCCATGGGAGCAGGGAGAAGCTGCTCCTAATCCGAGTGGAGAGGGAGACCTGCAGCACGCAGGGGGTGGACTGTGAGGGCCAGAAGGGAGCAGAGCTGACCAGCAAGTGCTCTGGAAACAAAGTGTTCCTGGAAGTTCCTGGAGCACCTTCTCAGATCTCATGCCCTCAGGCAGCCGCCAGCAAGGCTGGGCACGCGGGAAGGCTCTGCTCGGGCACAGCGGCAGCTTGGGGCTGCTCAGAGCCTCAGAGCCACACTGCTGGCCCCGGCTCGTCAGCCACCTCCTCTCCCACGCGGTGTGGGGTCGTCGGCCGCCTCCTCTCCCATGCGGTGTGGGGTCGTCGGCCGCCTCCTCTCCCAGGCGGTGTGGGGTTGTCGGCCGCCTTCTCTCCCAGGCGGTGTGGGGTCAGACCTGCGTCTCTGGCCTCCTGGCCCTCCGCACTCTCTCACAAGCATTTCACTGGTAAACCTCTTGCACGTCTAATGCTCGCCTTGGCATCTGGTTCTCAAAGGACTTCTTAGATAATGAATATATATCTGTCATGAATTCGTGCAACAAACTGTTCATATATTACAGCGTCAGCAATTAAGAGAAGGCTTCATTTATAATCACAGTGAGAATAACTAAGTGCCCAGGAACTACAATAACAAAAATATTCAAATGTATGCTGGGAAAGATTTGTAGAAATACAAAGATTTATTAGTTTTGGGTACATAAACTCAATATCATCAGTGTTTCAATTTTTCTTATATCTATTTAGAATTTTAATATAATTCAAAAAGAAATATCAACAGAAT
>RJWM01047057.1:0-12058 GCA_004363535.1 Dasyprocta punctata
AAGGCGGAAGGAGGGGAGGGGAAGGAGGGGAGGGGAGGGGGAGAGGAGGGGGAAGGCAAAAGTCCAGAGGGGACGGGGTCTCGGTCGTGACGCCCTGGCTGCTCGCTCCTCACGCAGGAGGCTGTGACGTTACGGCGCCAAGGCAGAGGAGAGGAAGGGCGAGGAAGGGAAGGCGCGGGAGCTCCCCGCGAGAGGACCGTGCTCCTGCCGCCCCGTCTCCTGGGCTCCGGGGGCCGCAGTGTGCGCTGTGTTGACTGCTGTCGCCTGCTCTGCGGCCCGGGCCGGAGCTGTCTCTCCATGTTTGTGGACTGAACCAGTGATGTAAACCCCGGGCCATGGCGGGGTCCCAGCAGCGGGTCTAAGCAAGCTGCAGGGCGTGGCCCGAGCCAGGGGTCCCAGCGTGGCTGGCACCAGCACCGCAGGACGAGCTGTCCCAGGCCACGTGGCCCTGGTTCTCAGCCTGCCCCGCCCCTCCTCCCAGCCCGATTCCCACCCACCACAGAGGGGTCGTGTCCAGGGAGGTGCAGAGGTGGCCTGGGGGTGTGCTCCATCACGTTTAGTCATAGAGCTGCCGAGAGCCTTGGGGACCCAAAAAGACCCCAACATGGTGCCAGGGCGCGAAGCCCGGTGTCAGCTGGTGCTGCGTTGCCTCCATCGTGGTGGGGCACGCAGTGGCCAGGGCTGGGCGCAGCTGGGGTCACCACGTGTGTGCCCAGGGACCCAGCATGGAGACCCCAAAGGCTCAAGGCCACGAGGGAGGCGACCCCAGCCTGTGAGCACAGTGGCCTGGTGTGGGGCCGGGCGTGGATTCCTGCTGACAGAATCCCCAGGCGTTTCTGGTTACGGCACCTTGTGACCACGCAGTGCCCCACTGGGGCTCCAGTTCACCGCGTTCCCCAGGCGCCCGGCCCTTAGCCCTGCGGGGGGCACCTTCTGCTGTCTCTCCCCTCCCAAACAGCACTGCAGGCCTGCGTCACCGGTCACTGGTCACCAGGTCTTGGGGGAACACGTGGGCTGTCGTTCACTTCCGGTCTATTTAAGTGTCGCCTCTGCCAGCTGCCTTTAGTGTCATGGTGGCTGCCCTGGGGGGAGGCACGGGCTTCCCTGGGTTTTGTGTCACCAGTGCAGTGTGTAAAGAGTCCCCCGAAGAGGTCAAAGCTCATCCGCAAGGCGGATACCGAGAAAACACCCCCAGTTCAGCACTTGTTTCCTGGGGGCTGTGTCCTCTAGCACCCCATGCCCAGGTGGAGGGAAATGAATCGGGGACGGACGCGTTGCCACCTGGCTGGGCTTCGCTGAAAAGGTGGGGAGCCAGGGCCGCCTGTTAGGGTTTGTAGCTCCACGCTCTCTGGGGAGCAGCCGGGCAGCTGGGCATCACGGAGCACAAGGCCCGGTGATGAGGAGGAGGCAGAGCTCCGGGTAACAGGAGGGAGGGAAGAGGAGCCTGCAGGGGACCCGGACAGATACCAGAGAGAGAGAGAGAGAGAGGAGTGGAGACGATCGTAGATTCTGTCCACATGGGGGAGCCGAGGTCCACAGAATCTGGGAGCTGTGAATGAACAGAACACAGAGCCAAGCTGGGCAGGGCTGGCATTGTTGGTCCCCGGGAACCAGGAAAGATGTACAGAAGTGTCATCCCGTGTACCCATGGGGTGGCTTGCAGGACGCCCCTAGGTACCAGAATCACCCACGGATTTCTGATCACGCCTACTACAGTGTAAACGCCACGCACGTAGCTGTGGAAGTGTGTGTTACTCTCGTGCGTGAGAATAGCAAGAAAGAAGTCTGTGTGTTTGGTGCAGGTTCAGGACTTCCCCGAGTGTCCTCACATGCAGTGGGCTGAATTAGGAGGACTGGAGCCCGTGGATTTGGAAGATGCCCAGGGCACAGGGCCGGTGCTGCCTCCTGGGGTGGGTGCCATGGCCCCGGAGGGGGAGGAAAGCGGAAGGAGGCTCCCACCAGGAGCGGAAGGGCCACGCTGTCCTCTGGTGCCTGACGAGTGCTCAGGTGCTCAGGCCCCTGGCAGAGGCCACGGAGCAGCCTCCCGCTCTCGGAAAGGGGAGGACGTCCGGACACGCGGGCCGGGACGGCACTGCCTGCTGCTTCCCGGTTCCAGCCTGGAGCCACCCTTGGGTTCCGAAGTGGGAACCTCGGACTGGTCACATCCGCTGTCCTCCCTGCGTGTGGTCTCGGGGGAATCTGACCGCAGGGACCGTGAAACAGATCCCCGGAGGGGAAAGAACACAGCCTCCGAGGCACGCGGGCACAGTCCGGGTGTCCAGAAAGCAGGCGCCTCAGGGGAAAGCCGCAAGGACAGCAGTGAGAAAACACACACCTGGGAGACGAAGAGGAAAACAGAGAAAACTGGAAGGCCTCCCACGGTGTCTCAAATCCTTTGAAAAGCAAAGGAAGTAAAAGTAACGCTGAACAAGAACAGGGAGTTAAGAAATAACCGAAGGTCATTAGGAATCAAGATCAATATGTATCAGGGACCCGGCCTAGATCCCCAATCTCCCGAATGAGTGTATGGCGAAGGCTTGAATAAATGAGACAAGTGGCATGATTTTAGGGCTCCAGGAGGATCAAAGCCCCTGCAGAGTTCTTGACCCTGTGGCTATCATGAGGGCTAAGACAAAGAGCCTCTCTTCTTGCCCGTATTTATTATCAAAGCAGACAAAGAGAGGGGATACTGAGGAAAGCACAGGAAATGAGCAGGACCTTGGGAGTCACTTCAAAGGCTTCTCCAAGTAGTAAACTGTGCCAATTAAGGAGAACTGTCTTTGATCTCCGTGATGACATTTATGGTGGGAACAGGATTACAGCTGCAGTCCCTATTTACTTGAGTCTGAGCCAGGTGTCTTCAGTGGTGACCTTATCTTGCCCTTTGAGGTATCTCTGACATCACAAATCACTACAGACCTCCGCCAGGACCAGTGATTCATAGAGGTTCACTTACTATGAATCTGCTCCCGTCGCCAGGCAAGGGGCCGAGGCCTAGGACAGGCTCACAGATAAACATAGAAAGCCAATTAGTTAGTTTTAAATCCTGCTCAAAGCCCCTTCATAGTGGTCTCCAACAAATATGTTTTAAAGAATGCGAAGTTTGGAAGTAACTGTAGTTATTGAAATAAAAGCCTGATTTCATGAGATAAATAATCAGCTGGGAAAAAAAAACTGATCAGGGAATTCGGGAATGTAAGAAATGGCAGATAGAATTGAAGAAATCGGTCCAAACGAACCCGGGAGAGACAGAAAAATGACAGATGAGCTAAGGGCTGTGAAGATGCTACGGAGGGCCCCACACAGCAAACAGAATGGGCAAGAGGCAACGTCCAGTGTGGCCGTGGCTGCTCCTCAGGAGAAACATATGCTCTCATGAGGCCACGAAGGCCACCATGCGTGAACCCACAGAACAGTCTGTAGGTAGATGCACCCCAGGGGAGCCACAGACCAGAGATGGTAAGTAGAATTTTCAAACTAGGAGGAGAAAAAGACACTTTCTACTAGGAGTAGCTATTAAACAGACAGCAGGGTCTTGGTCTGCAAAAAAAGAAAAGAAAAAAAAGTCAGAAAGCGATGAGATCCAGTCCCGAGAGCAGATGTCCAACCATGCGGGGTTTCAGGGCCAACAGAAGCGCCGTCAGGAGCTCCGGTGGTGCCCAGATATTTCTGGACATCCAGACAGCACCGTGATGACTACCTGACCATGACGGTAGGGTGAGTGGATACCGGAAGGTACCAGCATGGTAAGTGTCCGAGAGGATTAGGGGGAAAGGCAAACGCTTCTTGATTTTGATCTGGGGCGGTGAACCCAGGGTCCTAACCATTTGTGGATGCGAGATCATAATTCTCAGCAAAACATTTATGTTCTAAAGGAAGTCTGCTTATCTTGTTTGGGAGAGCTCAACTAAATTTAGATTTGGGCTTTAGGAAGACACACTGTCCCGGAGCAAGAATGTCCCGCTGTTGTGATGCTTCTGATAATGTGACCTTGTCCTCCCGAGAGTCACAAAGCAGAGCTGCTTCTCCCTGCGTCATCTTCCCCTCTCGAAGGCCTTGGGTTGGACGTGGCTTTCTTTTCCTTCTGGCCACGCCAAGATCTAGTCTACAATCACATTCATTTTGCACATGGCGATAAAGACGTTCAATTAAAGTCCCCAGCTCACAGGATCAAAACCCACTGGCTAGCACACAAAGCTGACATAATGATGGTCTACCCCGGAAAGCTGGTTTAGAAGAACAGCAAATTACAGTTGTTAAAGTATCCACAGGAGGGCTCTGCCGATGTTCCAAACACAGAAGGCAAAGCTGCATTAGAAATATAAAGAAAGAGTTTCGGGTGTGGGGGCCGGCCGAGCCCAACCTTTGCAGTTTAAACAACGTTTCAATACATTATAAGACTCACATTGGATACAAATTAGACTCCGGCTCTGTGTTGCTGTATGCATTTGTATCAACACACAAAAGAAGAACTGACACAAAAGAACTGAAGCATTTTTTCTGGTAGTCTAAGAGTAAATGGGATGGTTTCAAAACAAAGGTCAGGGCTATCTGTCTGGTGTTCTGAGTATCTGACCGCTCTGTTCTGCTTTGGTTTAAACCACCTAGTGCTGGAGGGACTTTACCTAGCAGACTGGCATGGGTAAGGGCAGTATTTTCTCTTTGTCTCTTTCTCTTTTTTTACTCATCTGCTCATTTGCTGCCAGAGCCATTAATAAGATTTCAAGGATCCACTTCTCACTGGAGCTCTGAAGCTATAACAATAAATAGAAAGGCAGATTCAATACAATATCCTGTTTACTGGAGAGACACAGAGTCAGTGGTGCAGTTTGGATTCAGTGTGAGCTGTGGTTTCTCCCTTTCTACCCCCAGCTAGACCTTCCAGCTCAGTTGAGGCTGGATTCTGGGGCACAAGTCCAGGAGGGAGTGTGATCAGGGGCTGCACCCAGCAGAAACAGCTGTCCTCGCTTATAGGAGACAATTTGAGTAACTCCCCTTGAATGCAGAACAATTGCTTCAGCATTAGTTAAATCAGATCTTGTTTCCATGCACAGATATGTACAGAGCTGGCTATGCTATTCTATTCTCCCTTCAATGGACTGTAAGTGATGCAAATAAGGCTAGTTGAGACACTGGTGTGTAACCCCGGAGTCCGACCTGACAACCTCCCGTCTCCTCACATAGCGCTCTCTGTAAAAGATCCGAGCACAGCAGGATGGCAGAGCCACTCAGCTCCAGGAATGTCAGCTAGGTAGAGCTCAAAGTAAGAAGCGATGAGTCCCCAGGCCACGAAAGTTTACACCTCAGAAACCGAAGCAGCAGCCTCCTAAAACCTTTCAAATACTACCCTAGTTGAGTTGTGCAGACTGGTCCTTGTGTGAATCTTTCTCCCTGCATATTGCAAAGATGCTCTCCTCCCCACCTGGCCAGCTCAAGTTACTCATGTAGTTTCCGCCGTCCTCACTGTTGATCATCCTTGAACCACTCCCTTCTTCGTGAGATAATACATTCTGGGCGAGGCCTTGGATCAGGGACTTTGTCCGCACATCCTCACTGGGATCAGGCTTAGGACCCCTTGGCTGCCCTTAGCTTTGAATATGTCTTAGTGTCTTTACTCTCACCATGGGTTGCATTAGAGGTAACAGATTGGAATTAACTTGCTGGAATCCCAATAACATTTCAGTGGGGTTACAAATAAAACTTTCCCAATTGGAAAAGGGATTGTGATATTTGGATTGCAATATTATAAGAAATTACTATTGCAATATACAATTTTTGGACTGCAATACTCACTCAGTCCCTCCACTTACAGACATCACCCTGCAAGTCTAGAGAAGAGAGAGAGTATTGTCCCAGGTGCTGCGTTTATGAGTCAAGGTCATCCATGGACTGACCAGATGTTACCTACTTTATCTTGATGCTTTGGGTGTGGCAAAAATTTATTGATGGATTGATAGATGATCAATTGGTCTTTTGAAACAGCTTCTCACTATGTAGTTCAGGCTGGCTTCTATCTCACAATAATCCTCCTGCCTCAGCCTCCCAAGTATAGGATTATAGGGGTATGTCACCATGCCCAGCTAAAAAGTTTAATTTTTGATTAAATTTTTTTCTTCCTCCTAACTGATATAACCATGGCACCATAACTTAACAGTACAGACAATAATATGTATATTCTCAGCCTTCCATAAACCAGTGTACAGATATTCTTTGTTTAACAGCCTATCTGGTTAAGACCTATTTGCTCGGATTTATAACACATCTTGTATGTGTGTGTGTGTGGTTGTGTGCATCTTGTTTCTAGCGCCTCAATGTCTTTTTTTAGGTACAGCACACCTTGTTTATGCAGCACTGTCATTTTTGCTGGTGGTAGTGTAAGTACAGTACAGCTTATATTCTGCTGTACATTACAGTACTGCATGTAAAAGTTACACTAATAAAAACAACATCTTCAAATTGGAGTTTCCTTTGAACTTTTTTTTGTTCTGATTTTTTTTTTTTTTTTTTTTTTTGCAGTACCGGGGATCAAACTCTCAACCTCATGTAAGCAGCTGAGCCAAACTCCCAGCCCTATATTTTTTCAGGCAGGGTCACACTATGTAATTCAAGCTGGCCTTGTGCTCACGTTGTAGCTCAAGCCAGCCTCGAACTCACAACGCTCCACCTACCTCAGCCTCCCGAGTGCTGGGATTAAATGCGTGCGCCACCACGCCCGGCTTTTTGTTCTGAGTATTGTAAAGCACATGCTCCATACAATTCCTCCTTTAGTGACCCGTTCATTTAGCATCCTAGTTGCAGACCCAGAACTCGGTCACGAGGTGAGGGAGCCTGCGTTCCTTTTGCTGGCTTTTCATTCCTCCCCAGGTCTGCTCCCAAATCCACAGGGAGAGGAGTCAGCCAGCAGAGCAGCGAAGTCAGAGGACGTGGCCCGCCCGTGCCTTGCTCGGGGTACAGGGTAAGGACAGTGCCAGGGATGCATGTTCCCGGGGAACTGTGTTCTAGATCACTCGGACTGGAGAAGTGCTGGAGGAGGCAGAATACGGAGCTCAAGGTGCGCGTCAGAGTCTCACGTCCAAGCTTGGCTTCAGTCAGACTTAGCCGATTCGCAGGTGCCGCTCTGTACGCTACAGGGCGAGGGAAAGATGAATGACTTGGGCAGAGGCTTTTAAAATGTTTGCTGGGTTCATTTTACTTCCAAATACAGATTTTCTGAATCATTAAACTTTTTTGAAGCAATTATAGTAATTATAGTGTCCGAGGAGGTTGCAGAAATGACGCACAGAGGAAGGGGTAGGAAGGAGGATAGTTGGGAGATGGATTTAATCAAAATGGTATGTGTGTGCATAAAAGCACCACACTGAGGCTGGGCATGGTAGCGTATGCTTGTAATCCCCACACTTAGGAGGCTGAGGCAGGAGAATTGCTGTGAGTTTGAGGTTAGCATGGCTACATAGTGAGTTCAAGTCCAGTTTGAACTGCATAGTGAGACCCTGTCTCAAAAAAGTCACACCGAAACCCAATATTTTGTAAAATTAATAGGTACTAATAAAATATATTCAAAAAACAAGGCATACATAAAGCGGGGGCGTCTCTCCCCAAAAAATTGTGCACAGAGGTACCACATACCCCTACTCAGTGCTTTCCAAGAGTATCAGAACTATCCGAACGTGACTTTCACACAATTTCAGAACCGGGAAATTGCCCTTAGCACACTGCAGAGTTTATTCACCAGTTTTATTTGCATCTATTTGTGTGTGTGTGTGCATGTGTGTGTGCATGTGTGTGTGCATGTGTGTGTGTTTACATGTGTGAGTAGTTTTGTTAACTGCATAGATCCATGTCTCCACCACACAGAGTACACAGCCTCGCTCCATCAACGTAGGTTTCCCTAGTGCCTCAGTTTTAACGCTCACCAACTTACACACCATTGGTTTCACACCAACTTACACGTAACAGATCGTGCGTAGCATGCGCTCCTCTCATGTAGACCTCCGATCAAGACCAATGTGCTTTTCCTCACCCAGAAAGAGTCCACAATCTACCACGAATCCAGACCAAAACTGTAGAGGAAACAGACAAAGATACTGGAGCTGTACATTAGAGCTAAGCAGGGAGAGACCTTTGGAGATGACAGATGGGACCCAGGGACCCCCAGCGGCAGACAAAAACCCAGTGTGCAGTTGCTCATAGCTCATCAGCCAGGGGTGGCAGCGGCACGCACTTGTAATTCAACACTCCGTGAGGCTGAGGCAGGAGGATTGCAAGTTCAAGCCCATCCTGGCACTATGTAGCAACTTAGTGAAACCCTGTCTCAAAATTTAATAAATAAACAAATAATAAATAAATAAATAAATCAAGGAGTCTGGGGAGCTCAGAGTGAAAGTACTGGGTTCAATGCCCAGGACTGTAAAAACAAAACAAAACCAAACACACGGACAAAACATCAGCCATCATTTCAAGAACGAAGAAAACCACACTTGGAGCGAGGATCCCTGAGAGCAGCACTGAGAGGAATGGGATGCTGGGATGATGTGACCAGGATTTAAGGGAACCGCCTCACAACTGTGCGGCCACCAGCTAAATTCCAACTCAGCAAAACAGCGATCTCCAACCAACGAAGCAAAGGAAAAATGGACTATTGCAGCAAAGCCATAGACAATGTGAAGAGGATCCAGGTGGAAATTAGAGAACTAAAAATCCCAGGCCCAGAAACGACTGTCAGGCAGGAAGAGTTTAGACCCGCAGATCCTCAAAATGGTCATCCCCGCTGCAGGCCCGATGGTGGCCCCGGGGCTGGTCCAGGACAGAAGAGGAGGCAGGATGGAGCTTGGCCCAGACCCCATACGAGGGTTTCCACCGGAAGGAAGGAGCTGCAGAGGCAGGGTGGTGCCCTGTGCAGATTCAGGGCTGAGTTCCCTGGACAATCCCAGCATGCTGTGGGTGACAGGGATGGACCCTGGCTGTCGGGAACCTGGTCCTGGCGTGATTCAGGGCGGTGGGAGGATTGGCTTGGTGTGAGAGTTGGATAAAGAGTTGACCAGGTTGGGGCTGTGGATTGGCCGGTTTGTTGTCGTCAAAGGTGAGGTGGGCGGCCCTGGGGGCAGGGTCGGTGTCCTCAGGTTCAAGGCCTCAAGTGCAAAGCATCAACAATACAGAAGATAAGAGAATATGTCGTCAGGACCCTCCCACCGGGCTCCGCTCATAGGTCCTCCTTTGTCCTTGCTGGACACAGGCGTCCCCAGCCCCAAACATGCACAGCAGGAAATAATGGGAAATCTGGGCAGAGGCACAGTCTCGATAGGACAAGCTGGAGGCAGGAAGAAAATCGGTTGCAGCTTAGATTGCATTCAAAACAACTCAGCATCACTTTTTCTGTCCTCTGAGCTACAGTAGGGACCCAAAGACACCACCTGAAATGCACAGTAAGGAAACAGACCAGGATGGGGGACAGAATGAACCAGTGAGAGGCTGGGCACAGCTGGCAGTGCCGTTAGGGGGTGGGGCCTGGCCAGAGGTGGTGGCTGGCCCTGCGGCCGGGAAGGATGTGCTCCCGTCTCCTCCTCTTTCCTTCTCTCTCCGCTTCCTGGCTGCCAGGGCTGAGCTGCTTCCCTCTTCCGGCCGCCATGCTGTGTCTGCCTCGGAGCCGGCCAATCTGAACTGAAACCGTGAGCCAAAATAAACCCCTCCTCTTTTAAACTGTGACTCTCAGGTATTTTGTTCCAACCATGAGAAAGTGACTAATTCTAGCCATTTCCAAAACATCTTTATGCAGTATCCATTCTAAGTTCTCCCTGAGGACCCATTAGGACATGGCTGGAATTTGAGGGTAACTTCGAGGCCTCCCCATCCCCATTCCGAAGCAGTGGTGGACTGGCCCGAAGGTTTCTGCCCCCCTTGCCTCTTGGGGACCTCTGAGCCCAGCTGAAATGAGCTGACCTTTCTGCAGAGAGCCTGGGCCTTGGGCTGGAAGGCACAGAGACTGCCGAGCCTGCAGACGGAAGTGCGGGTGTTAACTCTGCCCCAGGAGATGCCGCTGCGGTCTGATCTGGTCTGATCTTGTTAACACCGGCTCTCGTGTCCCCATTCCCCCAGGTCTCACCCCCTCCTCCTCTGATGAGTCATCCTGGCCCTTTTTATGAGACTTCTAAGAGTCAGGTGTTGGGTTTTTTAAAGGTATTCTGGGCAGTGTTCTAAGAAACTTGCCTGTTCCTCAATCTGACCTCTATCACATTGTTTCAAAATCAGCCTCTTGTGATTTTTCCCATGGTTTCCGTTGATGGTCACAGATTTCATACCAAAGACAAATAAAGAACCAGCGTTCTTCTCTCAGCAGTAAGCTTACGTCTCAAAAGGAAAATGTGTTGGGCTAGTGTGAGAAACCCACTTAGCTGAGGTTTCATGACTCCTAATTTTATATCGTCTTCTTCCTAGTTAAGGGCGTGGAGCAGGAGAAAGATAGGGACCAGGCAAGGAGAACCACGTCCATTGTCCCCGGCAGGCTAAATGGACTGCAGGGCCGGACATCACTTTCATGGTGCCCTCTTCATGGGCGTCATGCACTACATAAAACTAACTCAAGGAAGTGGCCGCAGGAGGCCCCGGTTCCAAAGTGCTTTGATTCCTGCAATTGCAATAAAGAATTTAGAACAGCTTAGACCGGGCAGCATTTGCCTTTCAGTTAAAGAAGAGGAGACCCTCTAAACAAAGCCCTGAGTCTCTCCACCCCAGCACCTGGCTCTCTCTACCCTGTGAGCAGGTAACCCGAATCACAGGAGCAGCTGGGAACTGGGCCTTCTGGTCAGGCCACAGGGACAGCCCCAAGGGGTGCTTGGAAGCCAGACAGCTATGCTGGCAATTGTCAGTGGATGACCCCCTACCAAAGAGATTATTTACCTGTATGCAAGTCTCCCCCCGCCTCAGCTACCAACACAGTAACTTCTGCCATTTGCCAAAGGGGTGTGGGGCTGCATATGCTCCATTAGCTGGAAATCGAAGATTTTTATTGTCAAATCCACAGGACCAACTCCCAGGCCACACAAAGCACCCAAATTGTCCCCAACCTGGGGAGGCTGCCCTATTCTAAAAGCCACAGCCTGGCAGGCATCGTGACAAATTTTCAGAAAAGGCACATTAGGGGGGTGTATAGTGCCTGTGTTTATTTTTTAAGAGTATTGATGAATCATTCATCTTCATTTTGTGAGTGTTATTTTATTAAATAATGTGTACTTAGCAGGAAAACAAAATCAATAAAATGAAGTACTAAATTTTTAATATGTAATGAGTGTGTAGGATAAACATCAACATTTTCCACATCAACTCTTTGCCTGCTTACAAGACCTAAAAAAAATAGCAGCAGAAATAAATTCCTAGGTGGGCTGTAATGGAGAGTCTACCACAGAAATAATCTTTACTTCAGTGATCGCACGCAAGGCAGTCTCCACACACGACAACAGCACGTTCCACGCACGTGTGTCACTCACAGACAGAACATGTGCTTAGCGTTCCTTTCCTGTTTGGCAGGCCGCACTCGTCTCCTCTCTTGTCTTCCTCTTTTGTCAGGAGTTTCCTATGGTACCACACAATGTCCACGCAGCAGGAAAATGGAATATCAACAAAATAAACTACCAACTATGTAATGAGTGCTTAAAGTCAACATCAACATTTTCAGCATCCACTGTTTACCTGCTCATAAGCCCCTAAACAGTAACAGCAGAAATCAATTCCTATGTGAACTACAATGAAAACACAAATAAAATTCTGCCACAAAAATTATCTTTACTTTAATGATCACACTTAAGGTAGTTTGCACACATGAGGACAGCCTGTTCCACACACAAGAGTGGCTTGCACGGCTGGCACGTGTGCTTTGCTTTCCTGTCTTGCTCAGTGGGTCAGACCTGACATCTTGATGGTCTTCCTCCTTCCTTAGCAGGTTCCTGTGATGTCTAACCTCTCTGTACACTGCTGTGCTCCAGAATTCCTTTGTGACACTCCTGGAACAGATACACACTGTTCTCCCTCTGTTGTGATGGGTCATTTATCAATTCCAGTCCCCATC